>JAHLJT010005437.1:52010417-52062833 GCA_031308135.1 Acheta domesticus
CATGAACTTTAAACACTCCACCCCGTCGGAGAGCGGGGCTTTCCATTTATGCGGGCAAGTAGTTCTTGTCAGCACATATTGATGCGCCTGATGATAAGGCAATAACTTTACATTATGACACGAAAACGCTTGTTCTTGAAGAATGGTGACCATCAGGAAAACAGAGAAATCAGAAATCGAGCAATATCGTATCGGATTTATTGATTGGTGATTCCAAGGGCGTCAATTGCTAATTAGTTCCGTAAGTGAAATGCATGATTTTATCGTGGGAGATGGCGATGGTTCCCCCCCCCCCGATGATGAGATCTATTTATTTATTTATTTGGTCAAAAACAGTAAACACTGTATATGACGTGTGGGGAAACGGAATATCTGCGCACATTTTCTTGAGGCCCAGAATTAAAAAAAAAATTCTGGCACTGACTTACTTGTCAGAATTTCCCTCTTCGGGTAACTCCGCAACGGGCCACCGCCCCAGCTGGGACAAGTTCTATATCCCGACTAGTCTCCCTCCATACGAGGTAATGTAATGCATGTAAGCGTGTGTATGTGTATGTGTGTAAGTAAGGGGTGAGAATAGGACAAGAAAGATGAAGAAAAGGAATTGGGGTACGATGACTAAGAATTTGTTTCACTCACCCCGCTGTTTCTACAAGATGTGTAGGTTCTCTTTAGAATCCTGGAATGGCGTCAATGAAAACGCGATTTCTATTTTCGTTCTTTGTAATTGTATAAGGCCAGCGCTAAGGCCACCATCGGACATACAGACATGAAGGATATCATGGAGAAAGCTGTGAACGCGAAAGGAATCGGAGGCCATAGTCCCAAGCATGATGGGATTTCTGTGAGCAACCACAACCTATCAGCATTAATGATAGAGATCCAAAAATGTTGACTGGTTGTACCATTTCTCATTTAGATTGTTGAACACGTCATAGCCCTGGAACCATCCCTTGTAGAGAAAGACAAAACGCAGCACTGCCGTTGTTTAGTCCAGTCTTGAAGGTATGTTTCCAGCTTGACTGAGATCGGTTCCTAGAGAAAAACTGAAATAATGAAGAAAAAGGAAGAAAAAAATGCCTAAATAAGGCAAAATACTAAACAAATAGGCAACAGAAGCTAAATTAAGTTAACTGAAAATCTTCTAATACAACTCCAGAAGTACAGTTCAGTGATTCTATTGTTACAAGTGTTAAAATCATTACAATTCGGTAGGACAATTTACAACTGATACAATTTCCTCCTTTCTCTTTTTCTTCTTTTTTCTTCTTCTTCTTCTTCTTACTGATAAAATTTCGATGTTAGTAAATATCTTTAATGTGTATTTGTGCCTAAACAAACCCATAGTCAGTTTGTGAAGCAACATACCCTTAAAATATTGAAATGTTACATCTGAGAGATCACCGCTTTTGTTCGAATAACTGCAGGCTTAAAATGTAGTCTAAATAATAAGACAAATTGAATGAAGATGACGTAGATGGATAAATGCGAGGCATCAGGGGAGATCCGAGAACCACAAGAATACGCGACTCATTTTGTGCACCACACATTCCACAAGGATTCACCGAGAATTCGAGCTCCGGTAACAATGCCTGAAAGACGAGCAGACTGACAGCTACACCACGGGCGGCAAAATAAACATAATTAAAATGTAAATTTATCAAAATAGATTCCTGCGGACCATCACTAAAGCTCCCTGGTAAATTCCAAATGTGCAGTTACATACTGAACTTGGCATTACACCCATCCCCTTCCACTTCTCCCTCTTAGCGGCCCAAATTCTGTTCCAGAATATTAAAAATCCCTTCCGCCATTCACTTTCATTTAGGTAAATCTTCATCGCAAAAGATTAAAAAGAAAGCTACCAAAATAATTTTTCGATCCCCCATAGACTAGAACTGACTCATGATAAATCATATAAGTACGATATTGTCTAAAAGTAGAAAATTATCTATCTATATATCTACTACTAATGTGTGTGTCTATATATATATATATATATATATATATATATATATATATATATATATATTGGCTGCAGAGGGCCAATGGCCAAGCTAGAATAAATAAAAAAAAACACGGGCAGCCCAACAATGAATAGAAAACGAATAGAAGTGAGAAACGAAAGAACGGGAAAGTCTGGGTGCACGAGCAGCCAAGCAGCTCGGTGGTGAATTTTTATCACCAGTTACATAGCTAGCGATTGGTTGCTCTGATCGGTAGTTTTCCGAGGTTTCTCCGATCAACTCCACGCAAATG
Organism: Acheta domesticus; assembly: GCA_031308135.1. NCBI lineage: Eukaryota > Metazoa > Arthropoda > Insecta > Orthoptera > Gryllidae > Acheta > Acheta domesticus. The sequence continues at coordinate 52,012,677 of JAHLJT010005437.1, forward strand.
CCGGAGCAGTACTCTAACAAACGGAGCACGAACATTGCGCGATCTTTCCTTCCTCTTTCTTGTCGCCTCACTTACACACACACATACACTAACACGCACTACACTACCACACATGCCAGGAGCTTAGAGCTTGTTTTGACTGAGGCGGTGCCTGGCTGGTGGGAGATACCTGGTTGAGGAAATCTCCGCTAGCCAACAGTAGGTCGGCGCCGGATCTCACCATCTAACGGAGCAAGATCGCCGCCACATCCCGGAGGAAAACATGCACTACACCTGCGGGGCTAATGACCTTCGCCGTTGACGCGCCCGAAATCATCAATCTGTGACGTGCAGGTCAACGCCGCATCTCACCATCCAGCGAGAGATTACCGCCTCCTCCCGTGGTAAAACATGCACTACACTTCAGGGACTCCTGACCTTTGCAGTTGACGCGGTCTCATACACTTATCAATCAATTAAGATACAAAAACCAATTGTGTAAAAAAACAATCAAGAGACAGAAATCGATCAAGAGTCAGAAATCAATCAAGAGACAGAAATCGATCAAGAGACAGAAATCAATCAAGAGACAGAAATCAATCAAGAGACAGAAATCGATCAGGAGACAAATCAATCAAGAGACAGAAATCAATCAAGAGACAGAAATCGATCAGGAAACAGAAATCAATCAAGAGACAGAAATCAATCAAGAGACAGAAATCAATCAATGGACAAAAATCAATCAAGGGACAGAAATCAATCAAGAGCCAGAAATCAATCAAGAGACAGAAATCGGTCAAGAGACGGAAATCAATCAAGAGACAAAAAACACTCAATCGCATTGTACTCACCGCGCGGAGGAGGCACCGCGACATGCAGAGGCTGTCCCGCTCTCCAGGCACCGCCCCTTCTCCGCCCCGCGGCCGCTTGCAGACTCTCTCTCTCCTCCGGCGCCGCCGCCGCCGCCGTCGCCCGGCGTCTGGGCCGCTGCAGCCTCCCGGCGGCGCTGGCGGGTCCAGCGGGCGGGAGGCTCCCCCCCCCCCCCACTGCTTCACCCGCCAACCGCCGGCCGCCGCGCGCCCCTTCCCTGGTCCCAGCGCCGCCAGTCAGAGGCGAGCGGCGGAGGCTGCGTGGTGGGTCCAGAGCGGCCCCGCCCCGCCCCTCTCCAACGCTCGCTGCCAGCGTTTGCAGCGCAAGCACCGGTGCCACCTCAACCAGCTTTTCACGCATCGCCCAAAGTAAAGAGATAGGTACACATATACTGGATGTATAAATTGATAGATAATTAGATATTTAGATAGGTACTCGTAGAAATATATAATGATAATAAGATAGATATAGGGGTATAAGATAGATACATAAGTAGGGGGCGGATTTGAATGAAATGTCATCTTTTTCCTTTTGACTTTAGAAAAATGCCTTTTAATGTAGAAATTTATTTTAAGTTATGACAAAAGGAAATGGACCATATTTATACGTCATTTTGTTTTTCCATTTTTCGTCGATTTCGGCTAATAAGTCATTTTTTACCTTTTTCCGTAATTTGTATTCCATTTTTCCCTTATTTCCCGATTTTAATAGCATATTAATGGTACTTGCTTCAGATAATATTTACGAGATGCAACAAATGATCTCCAGAGAATTCATGAGTTCAAATACGTGTGGCCCATTCGATTTCTTTGCTTAGAAGTTGTAATGCCAGCCATTGTGAGTACAGTCCAAATCAAAACTTTGAAAACTGAGTTCATCTGAGCGAATGGATGAAGCCTCGATTACATCAGTAGCATATCCAAGAGCCCAAATGATAACTTTTTTACGTCATTTTTCTTTGTTTTTAGGGAATTTTTAGAACATATAAGAGCATTTTATTGATCATTTTTGGCGATAGGTCAGTAAAATTCGCCTCGTAGATATAAGGATGGATAGATAGAGAGATCGAATTATTAGATAGAGATAATACGTAGACCGAGGTACTGTATTTTGCCGCATGATAAGTTATTAATACTTTCTCCAAGTTTTCAAGAGAAAATAAATGTCTCTTATTGGTTTAGATCATTTTTCTTTCCCGGAAATTCAATCTCTACCTTTGAAGTCAGGAAGTTGTAGAATTGAGACATTATCGCAAGATCCTTATCCGTCATATTCATTTCTCGCTATCACACACATGAACCCAACTTAAAATTAATATCATCCTTGTCTGATATTTAGGTTTTTACCTAAATATCCGCGGTCTAATAATGAGCAAAGTACTCGTAAATGGATGGATAGATAGATATTACAATGATAATAAGATAGATATAAAGATAGACCGACAGACAGAAAATCGTATTCTACAATTGGACTTATATTGCGCGGTGGCAGAATACAGAAATATAAACTGCATTAAATGCAAATAGGATGTGAATTAAATCTACCATAAAATTATATCTAAAAATTATAAAACCTGCCTGAGAATAAAACACGCGAAAAAGAAAATTTTTAAACGTCTTTACTTTCTTCGGAAATCATAAGAATTAACTGTCACACTGTGCATCACCTTTTGGTCTGTCCATCGCTTGTTCTAGAGTCCCCAACCACCGTCTCCGGCTCACGCAGTTGAAGAGGTAATTTCTAAAGCGATGGACCTCGGACTACGTTCCATTTTACTTTCCCGCAGTGGCGTGTGGCGAAAGTTTTTTCTAGGGAGGCAATTACATTTCAGATGGAAGATTTTTAACTTTTCACATGGCTATGACGACAATTGGATAATTTAAAATACTTGTGAATACTTTATTTGTAGTAACGAGCGATTCTTCTGTCTTGCTTTGCAAAATCAGCGACGATATTGTCGTATAATTTCGGATTTTCACTTTTTAGTAAATGAATTTTTAACACTAAAAATTTATTTATGAAAATTTATTCAAAATTAGGAAGTCTGTCTTGAATTGAAAAATTTCTCAAATCGTTTTTAAACGTATATATGTCGGAAAGTTGCGTTCCAATTGTTGCCGGAATAATCATAACAAGTTCGCACAGTTTCAACATTTCTGAGTATGTTTTTCCAGTAAATTTTCCCGAACAAAGCACAACAGTACTTGAGCATTTCGTTTCTTAATACCATCAATCACACTGTACAGGACATTCAATTCTGAACGCAGAGGGACTACATCGAAAAATGTTCGATAGCTCTGTATTAACGAATCTAGGGCGTCTTGTGGGAAGGGCGCTTGGTTATTGTTCTCGAAATTAGTGAGTTCTAAAACATCAGCGATTTAGAATTGCAGATCCTTGATTTCAGTGTATGTATTTCAGTAAATGTATTCTGATGAAGAGAAAGGGGAAAAGGAAAGAATACGAAAGAGGGAAAGAGAAGGATAGTATTAGATGAGAGAGAAAAGAGTGAGAAAGAGGAAAAGAGATAGAAAGGGGCCTAAAAGGAAAGAATGAAAGAGAGAGATAGAGCGAGAGCGAGAGCGTGTATGCATTTCAGTAAATGTATTCTGATGAAGAGAAAGGGGAAAAGGAAAGAATACGAAAGAGGAAAAGAGAAGGATAGAAATAGATGAGAGAGAAAAGAGTGAGAAAGAGGAAAAGAGATAGAAAGGGACCGAAAAGGAAAGAATGAGAGAGAGAAAAGGGTGAGAAAAGGAAAAGAGATAGAAAGGGACCGAAAAGGAAAGAATGAAAGAGAGAGATAGAGCGAGAGCGAGAGCGTGTATGCATTTCAGTAAATGTATTCTGATGAAGAGAAAGGGGAAAAGGAAAGAATACGAAAGAGGAAAAGAGAAGGATAGAAATAGATGAGAGAGAAAAGAGTGAGAAAGAGGAAAAGAGATAGAAAGGGACCAAAAAGGAAAGAATGAGAGAGAGAAAAGGGTGAGAAAAGGAAAAGAGATAGAAAGGGACCGAAAAGGAAAGAATGAAAGAGAGAGATAGAGCGAGAGCGAGAGCGTGTATGTATTTCAGTAAATGTATTCTAATGAAGAGAAAGGAGAAAAGGAAAGAATACGAAAGAGGGAAAGAGAAGGACAGTATTAGATGAGAGAGAAAAGAGTGAGAAAGAGGAAAAGAGATAGAAAGGGACCGAAAAAGAAAGAATGAAAGAGAGAGATAGAGCGAGAGCGAGAGCGTGTATGCATTTCAGTAAATGTATTCTGATGAAGAGAAAGGGGAAAAGGAAAGAATACGAAAGAGGAAAAGAGAAGGATAGAAATAGATGAGAGAGAAAAGAGTGAGAAAGAGGAAAAGAGATAGAAAGGGACCGAAAAGGAAAGAATGAAAGAGAGAGATAGAGCGAGAGCGAGAGCGTGTATGCATTTCAGTAAATGTATTCTGATGAAGAGAAAGGGGAAAAGGAAAGAATACGAAAGAGGAAAAGAGAAGGATAGAAATAGATGAGAGAGAAAAGAGTGAGAAAGAGGAAAAGAGATAGAAAGGGACCGAAAAGGAAAGAATGAGAGAGAGAAAAGGGTGAGAAAAGGAAAAGAGATAGAAAGGGACCGAAAAGGAAAGAATGAAAGAGAGAGACAGAGCGAGAGCGAGAGCGTGTATGCATTTGAGTAAATGTATTCTGATGAAGAGAAAGAAGAAAAGGAAAGAATACGAAAGAAGGAAAGATAAGGATAGAAATAGATGAGAGAGAAAAGAGTGAGATAGAGGAAAAGAGATAGAAAGGGACCGAAAAGGAAAGAATGAGAGAGAGAAAAGGGTGAGAAAAGGAAAAGAGATAGAAAGGGACCGAAAAGGAAAGAATGAAAGAGAGAGATAGAGCGAGAGCGAGAGCGTGTATGTATTTCAGTAAATGTATTCTAATGAAGAGAAAGGAGAAAAGGAAAGAATACGAAAGAGGGAAAGAGAAGGATAGTATTAGATGAGAGAGAAAAGGGTGAGAAAAGGAAAAGAGATAGAAAGGGACCGAAAGGAAAGAATGAAAGAGAGATAGAGCGAGAGCGTGTATGCATTTCAGTAAATGTATTCTGATGAAGAGAAAGGGGAAAAGGAAAGAATACGAAAGAGGAAAAGAGAAGGATAGAAATAGATGAGAGAGAAAAGAGTGAGAAAGAGGAAAAGAGATAGAAAGGGACCGAAAAGGAAAGAATGAGAGAGAGAAAAGGGTGAGAAAAGGAAAAGAGATAGAAAGGGACCGGAAAGGAAAGAATGAAAGAGAGATAGAGCGAGAGCGAGAGCGTGTATGTATTTCAGTAAATGTATTCTAATGAAGAGAAAGGAGAAAAGGAAAGAATACGAAAGAGGGAAAGAGAAGGATAGTATTAGATGAGAGAGAAAAGAGTGAGAAAGAGGAAAAGAGATAGAAAGGGACCGAAAAGGAAAGAATGAAAGAGAGAGATAGAGCGAGAGCGAGAGCGTGAATGTATTTCAGTAAATATATTCTGATGAAGAGAAAGAAGAAAAGGAAAGAATACGAAAGAAGGAAAGATAAGGATAGAAATAGATGAGAGAGAAAAGAGTGAGATAGAGGAAAAGAGATAGAAAGGGACCGAAAAGGAAAGAATGAGAGAGAGAAAAGGGTGAGAAAAGGAAAAGAGATAGAAAGGGACCGAAAAGGAAAGAATGAAAGAGAGATAGAGCGAGAGCGTGTATGCATTTCAGTAAATGTATTCTGATGAAGAGAAAGGGGAAAAGGAAAGAATACGAAAGAGGAAAAGAGAAGGATAGAAATAGATGAGAGAGAAAAGAGTGAGAAAGAGGCAAAGAGATAGAAAGGGACCGAAAAGGAAAGAATGAAAGAGAGAGAGATAGAACGAGAGCGAGAGCGTGTATGTATTTCAGTAAATGTATTCTAATGAAGAGAAAGGAGAAAAGGAAAGAATACGAAAGAAGGAAAGAGAAGGATAGTATTAGATGAGAGAGAAAAGGGTGAGAAAAGGAAAAGAGATAGAAAGGGACCGAAAAGGAAAGAATGAAAGAGAGATAGAGCGAGAGCGAGAGCGTGTATGTATTTCAGTAAATGTATTCTAATGAAGAGAAAGGAGAAAAGGAAAGAATACGAAAGAAGGAAAGAGAAGGATAGTATTAGATGAGAGAGAAAAGGGTGAGAAAAGGAAAAGAGATAGAAAGGGACCGAAAAGGAAAGAATGAAAGAGAGATAGAGCGAGAGCGAGAGCGTGTATGTATTTCAGTAAATGTATTCTAATGAAGAGAAAGGAGAAAAGGAAAGAATACGAAAGAAGGAAAGAGAAGGATAGTATTAGATGAGAGAGAAAAGGGTGAGAAAAGGAAAAGAGATAGAAAGGGACCGAAAAGGAAAGAATGAAAGAGAGATAGAGCGAGAGCGAGAGCGTGTATGTATTTCAGTAAATGTATTCTAATGAAGAGAAAGGAGAAAAGGAAAGAATACGAAAGAAGGAAAGAGAAGGATAGTATTAGATGAGAGAGAAAAGGGTGAGAAAAGGAAAAGAGATAGAAAGGGACCGAAAAGGAAAGAATGAAAGAGAGAGATAGAGCGAGAGCGAGAGCGTGTATGCATTTCAGTAAATGTATTCTGATGAAGAGAAAGGGGAAAAGGAAAGAATACGAAAGAGGAAAAGAGAAGGATAGAAATAGATGAGAGAGAAAAGAGTGAGAAAGAGGCAAAGAGATAGAAAGGGACCGAAAAGGAAAGAATGAAAGAGAGAGAGATAGAACGAGAGCGAGAGCGTGTATGCATTTCAGTAAATGTATTCTAATGAAGAGAAAGGAGAAAAGGAAAGAATACGAAAGAGGGAAAGAGAAGGATAGTATTAGATGAGAGAGAAAAGAGTGAGAAAGAGGAAAAGAGATAGAAAGGGACCGAAAAGGAAAGAATGAGAGAGAGAAAAGGGTGAGAAAAGGAAAAGAGATAGAAAGGGACCGAAAAGGAAAGAATGAAAGAGAGATAGAGCGAGAGCGAGAGCGTGTATGTATTTCAGTAAATGTATTCTAATGAAGAGAAAGGAGAAAAGGAAAGAATACGAAAGAGGGAAAGAGAAGGATAGTATTAGATGAGAGAGAAAAGGGTGAGAAAAGGAAAAGAGATAGAAAGGGACCGAAAAGGAAAGAATGAAAGAGAGATAGAGCGAGAGCGTGTATGCATTTCAGTAAATGTATTCTGATGAAGAGAAAGGAGAAAAGGAAAGAATACGAAAGAGGGAAAGAGAAGGATAGAAATAGATGAGAGATAAAAGAGTGAGAAAGAGGAAAAGAGATAGAAAGGGACCGAAAAGGAAAGAATGAAAGAGAGATAGAGCGAGAGCGAGAGCGTGTATGCATTTCAGTAAATGTATTCTGATGAAGAGAAAGGAGAAAAGGAAAGAATACGAAAGAGGGAAAGAGAAGGATAGAAATAGATGAGAGAGAAAAGAGTGAGAAAGAGGAAAAGAGATAGAAAGGGACCGAAAAGGAAAGAATGAGAGAGAGAGAGATAGAACGAGGGCGAGAGCGTGTATGTATTTCAGTAAATGTATTCTAATGAAGAGAAAGGAGAAAAGGAAAGAATACGAAAGAGGGAAAGAGAAGGATAGTATTAGATGAGAGAGAAAAGGGTGAGAAAAGGAAAAGAGATAGAAAGGGACCGAAAAGGAAAGAATGAAAGAGAGATAGAGCGAGAGCGTGTATGCATTTCAGTAAATGTATTCTGATGAAGAGAAAGGGGAAAAGGAAAGAATACGAAAGAGGAAAAGAGAAGGATAGAAATAGATGAGAGAGAAAAGAGTGAGAAAGAGGCAAAGAGATAGAAAGGGACCGAAAAGGAAAGAATGAAAGAGAGAGAGATAGAACGAGAGCGAAAGCGGCGCCCCTGGAAACGGGCTGCGAGCTTCGCTTATCGATCCAAGCGTCAGCACAGCCGGAGGGGGAGCGCGGCGCGACGGCCTCCGCTATCAACGCACGAAGCACGCACCGCACCGTCAGCAGGCCCTGCCACCGCAGCATGCTTTTTATTCATTTATTTATTTAAGTTAAAAACTGATGGTATTCCGACGGGGCGAGATTGGGACTGTGCACAGGATGCTCCAACACACGATTCTCACACGATTGCGCTTGTGCTCTTCATTGAGTTGTTTGGGAACCCATAGCTTCTTTCTTCTTCAGTTGCTGCCGTCCTTCACTCTTTCTTGACGCTCGTTCGACCACTTTTCTGCGAACTGGTAAACACTTTTCTGTGGTAGAACGTTGTGCCCGTATTGTGTTGAAAACCTGCTATGGACTTCCGCCCCTAGGACACCTTCAAACCATAAAAACTTATTACGGAACGGTCTTCTTCTTTGGTGCAAACAGAGAGTGCTGTAGCCATTTATACACCACTACAGCGCAAGACTGACTGATCAGATAACTCTGAAACCTCCTACAGGTAAAGACAACGGTCCCATTTAGTTGTTAGGCAACACACGAAGCCGTAGAATTAAGCTAAAGACTATTAGAGCAAAATTGCAGATACTTTTTGACTTACCAACGTACATGTGAACTACAAACAATTCTTTTTTTGCAATAGAACGAGAGCAAATAAACGCCAGAGTGCGAGAGCGTTCAGAGCATCTGTAGCATGTATTTCTGATATGTGCGTGCGATTGCACGATATTTTGTTTTTTATCACCGTCGCCTCCCCCTCCAACCAGCCGTTCATTTTCCATCGAAAACAGCTCGTGTTGTCTTCGCGCAGGTTTTATTTTCTTTTATGTGAAAAAGTTTGCAGAGGTATTAGTTATCGCTGCAATAAATTTATTCGGTGATCAATCATATGATCATTGATTTTTCGAAGTGAATTCCAGCAACTCGATCGTGGTGATTTACGTGACCTTGGTTACTTTCACTTCCTCGGATACGTGGTATAATGTAATTTATGTAATTCTATCTAAAGCGGATCTCGATAGTTTGACGAAAATACGTTTAGATATAGACTTTTTAGCATATTGGATTTTAGACACGTATATTGCTATTTGGAGTTTGGATAGAGAGTAGATTTTTCATCTATCTTGGTTAAGTAGCGCTTCAACCGTACGAAGGGTGTTTTTCATGCTCTGATCACTCTAACCCTAACAAAAGCCCTACTGTTTTGAAATAAATTTTTGAAGGGGTTATGGTATACTAGGAAAACCCGACAGACGTTGCTCTGCCCATTATCTCCGTCTTCCCCCCCCCCGTCTCCCTTTCTCACTGTGTCTCCCTCCCTCACCCTGTCCCTGTCTGTCTGTGTGCGTCTCTGTCTCTGTCGCTCTCTGCCCCTCTCATTTACATTTACTTGCAGATTCTGCACGTCTCTGAGCAGGTGAGGTAATATCGGGAAGCGCCGGGCCAGCAAAAATGTTATAGAATGTTCAGGAAGAGTTTATTCTGTAGATTGAAGTGTAAGAAGCGTTTCTTTCAGGTCTTCGACCGCAAACGTTTAGTTTCAAAGGCCCTAGAACACTTCGTTTAGAATTTATAGATTCAAAAGGCTCGATATAGATTCAAAATGCTGCCGAGTGGGTTGCTGGTTGCATTTGACGTGAATATTTAGTTTTGTTCTACAGCGCCATGTAGTGGAGTTACAACAGGATTAATAACACATAAACTTTCTGGGTGAAAAAACACCCAGAAGTGCCAACTTTCACTGAGGTCTGTCAGACGGTGTCGGAGTTTAGCTTATATATATAAATATTTGGAAATACTGAAATCATTATAATCAAAAATATGAAAGGAAGAGTTGTGATTTATGTATTAGGCAACCGAAAATTAACTTTGATCAAATGATTATTCTCTTTTTATTTGAGAGTTTGTATTTATACACGAAATTTGAGGGAAAGGATTTACTATCTCATTGCCATGTAAACAGTTCATTAACAGTAAATAAAATCAATTATATTTATTAAAATAAATAATTCAGGTTTGAATTTCATACACGTCGTACGTTTTCTTTATTTATCAGTAATTTTTTTCATGTGTAAACGAAAAAATGTTACATGGGAAAGAGGGCCCAGAAGCGCCCAGAAATACAGTTGTCCAGTTGTTTTAGGCTGTGCTCGCCTATAATCCGATTTAAACATAGTGGCACCTCAAGGTTCCGAGCTGGACAGAAAGGGGGGCACAACCATCCAATCGGAAGCTTCACTACGTCTTAAATTTTTGGTATTGGAGCTCTCGATTGGATGACAATCGCCCCCTCTCCTTCCAGCTCCCGACCATGAAGTGCCACTATGTTTAAATCGGAGTACACAGAAGGAACGGAAGTCGTGGAAACGAGCAGGAAGTCGTAAGTTTCTCAAGTACAAGACGAAGGCGAAGGCGCGCTCTGTTACGGGTCAACCGACGTATGCGGAGTGACACGTCCTTTCAGTAGCAATCTGTACCGCGTCGCCCGCCGCCACCGCAGCCGCGACTAAAATACGAGTGACTATTCGCAGCACGCGATTCCTCTGTCAAGGCACAGATGGTAAACACACGGAACAAGAGATGGAGGTGACGGGATGCCCGCTGGTGCGCTGCTCGTGACGAAACTGCACTGCAAAAATACTGGCTAAAACAGGAACTTACGTTTCACCTACATCCTCTACAGTGGGCGGCCGTTGACGATACAGTGCGAGGACGAGTTTTCACCATCATCTCCAAGAAAAAAGATGTACAGAAAGAAAACTGATGATGATGGCTAAGCCATCGAAAGCTGCTCTTAAAATAAATAACATTGTTGGCAATGACAACACCTGTGATCATTTAATTTTAAATGCCAACGACATTTCACCACTAAACCAATGCCTTTCGGAAAGACAATAGGCCGTGCAATACCTTTCGTCTTTGCCGGCTACCGCGAAAGAGTGTTCTGAAGAACCCCGCGTCCGACAGGGGCGGCAGACGGCCTGTGCGGCGGGATTAACGGAGAAAATGTAGCTTCACTGAGCACACGTTTTGTTGAGCACTTCTTTCGCTTGTAGTTCATTTACCGTTGCAATTGATTTTCTATAACTCGGGAACAAACATTTTTCAAATATTTTTATTTTTCTAAAATAATTATTTTCTAAATTCATTTTTTCGTTTTTTATTTTCCTTTTTTATTATTCTGGCCCTCAAGAAAATGTGCGCGCTCTTTCCCCGCACGTCATATACAGTTTTTACTGTTTTTTGACAAGTAAATAAATAAATAAATAAATAAATAAAATGTGCAACTGTGGGCTCGCTGGGATGGGGGTGGCCGGGCCACCGCGTCAGAGCGGCGCGGGCGGACTTTCCTGCCACTAGCGTGCGTAAGCAAATACATATAATTAAACCAAATGTCTATTATAGAAGAATTATACTAATGAGATTATGCCTTGCAAGAAATTGATTGACACTGTATTAATTAAGCGTAAACATGAAATTATTCTGGTTACAATTGAACTACTGAAATTGTTCAAATTAAAGTTCTTGGCATAGGCAAAATTTAGAATTTGAATTCAGGTAAACAGTGAGGCTATTGTTTGCTTACTTGTACGAACACTTGTATACTTAATAAACTAAAGTTACATGGCGGTTTATCACTATTTATAAGACGGGTTGATTAGAATATTACACCTTCTCACGGATACATCAAAAAGATTAATGACGAAAAATGTAGAATTTCGTAGGTGATGCTATAGAAAAAGGGAGCGCACATACAATTCGATACACATGTCATGGTGTTGATACATATCTCGAGAATAATATGCCCCCTTCAAACATGGATTCTGGGTCCTTAGAGGGTGGCTGAGTTTTGCTTCTTACGACGTAATTAATATCCAACCTGAGAACTAGGGGAAGGTCGGGTCATATCGGACAGCGGGTGGTATCGGACAAAAGTAGTTTACGACACTGGGCACTAGTGGTTACACGTGACACACTGTCAGTGTGTTCCTTTTTTTATGAATTATATTTATTCGCATTTTATTTCTACAGAAATATTAGGCAAATGGTTTAATAATAATATTTACATGAATGGAAATGTAACTCAACAGTAGCATTCCTCAACAGTATTGCGTTCCTGGAAACGAATTAGCTTTGCAAACGCCATATTGAATGAGTACATCAATCAGTTTGGTTATCGCGACACCTATTACGTTGTTTTTTGTATGTTGTCCAGTGTACGAATATATCTTTGGAGCTTTGAAACTTCTCTTAGTATAAGTGTAAATATATTCCACTGTGACTAGTATGTTTACTAAGGTGTATTTGGAAACGTTGCAACAGTACAAAGTCGTTTGTACAACCAAATACTTTTTTTTTTAATTATGTAATGTAACATTTATCTCAATAGGAAGCGTCTCTTTGGAGAATAGCTGTGATAAAAACTCCATTAAAATTATTTTATCATTATTTCTTTAGTACACCGCGAACTTTTCAGACATGGAAATTATCAACGATTTTTACTATCCCCAAGTAAACATATTATTTTACTTTCAAATCCAACATCTTTGATAGAGCGTATGAATAAGAAGTTTCATATTCTGTATTTCAAGAATAATTTTAACTAACCTTAATTAAGAAATCATATTTAAAGCTAAGATGGCCGATACCACCCGACCTTCCCCAATCTTGAACTTCCTTTTTCTTTTCCGTGGGTTTAGTTCTTCTCTGAAGCATGGGTGCCACGAAAAATGTGCAGAATCTCGAAATTTACACAAAGTTGATGTGTATCAGGGCATCAATGATACTGCAGTGCCTCTGAACGGAAGATCGTAGGGTTTGTGTCGCGGCTGTGACAATATTTTAGACACTTGCTGAATCGGGAGCAGTGCCTTCATAAACAAGCCGCGGATCGCGCGCGAAAACTTCTTCCTCTTCCTTGTCCAATCCTCACCCCTTACGTAAACACATTTACACTTACATACTCGATTACAATACCACATACGCCGAGAGATCAGTTGGGAGCTTAGCTCGGGCGGTGCCCCAGAGGTGGGAGACACCCATCTCTGGGGCAAATCTCGCCATCCAGTGCCGAATCTCACCATCCAACGGAGAAAAAACTCCGCCATATCCAGTTATAAAAACACGCACTACACTTACAGGATTAACGACCACATCATATGATGCGCCCGGAAACACGAAACATCAAACAACCAAGCGAAATCTACGTAACATATCTCTATTAGTTGTTCTGGGTAACGTACTCGCATGAAACCAATTCATTCCGTTTGATAAAACCGTTAAGCCTCATGAGAGTGATAAATCAGGCAAAGAACCTTGCTTGTGTGATGCAATGCGTAATTCATGTCCTGTCCGTTGAATGTTGGATTTCACTTGTAAGAATTATTAACGTACGTGCCCCGTTAGTATACCTTGGAATTTTTCATACTGAATATCATGCATACGAGTGCATGTAAATCGCACTTTATCATCCTATTCACAAAAAAAGCGCATTGAAATAAAATCTCCACATAGTAGAGAGCGGAATGTTAAAGACTGACTGTTTTCAACCTTTTTCCGCAGCCATTTTCATTCGAGATGAAGAGAGCTGCGTATCGATTCTTTAAACTCGTCGTCCGCTTCCCGGCTCACGCACAATCCCTCACAACCGAGCCCGGAATATCACAGAGGAGAGAGTCACAGGAAATGCAGTCATTTCCGGCCTGCTCCAAAAGAGACACGCACGTGGTATTGAAAACACGTTAAACGTGTATTTTGATGAAGTACGTATTTGGTTTTGACAATCAAAGGTTTATCTTATAACTCGACCAAGTTGAGAATGATGTTTAAAGGAGCGCGCCATTGTCTATGTTTACAGCCGAAGCGACAGAGACGCTGATATAAGGACACTCAAATCAAATTAAAAATGGGACCCTGCCAAACTGTTTAGGAAAAAGCACGATTTATTTTGTCACAAATTTGGTTCCTTTCCAATTAATATTTTAACTATATTTGGACATGTCTGCACATCTATTTGAAGAAATAAAATTTTATTTTCCTCTGCAGAATGATTCAATGTTGATCAAATTTCTTTGATGACAGGAAATTTGTATTGTAACATTCATATACTTCTAAATAATTTAATTTAACTTCAGTAATTTCTCAGAATATATACCAAATCAAATTTTTTTATGTAAGAAGCAACTATCACCGTAATGAAGAATATTTTAAATACTTATGACAGTAAATTTAATGTCTTTTTACTTTATTTCTTTTTTATTCCTAATATTCTAAAAACTTAGTCTAACAATGCATTTGTCCATTTCATCCATAACAATTTTTCTTTTTGGTTTTACTTTTGAACGTTTAGGCGATGTTATCAAAAACCCATGTGTCTCAGCTTCACATCTTTCTTTTGAATTTTGCGTATCGTGTTTTCAGATAACTTTAAGGTTGCTGCTGCACCATTGATTGTTCTTCCTAGAGGTATTTTAGGTCCGTCTTTTTCATTATCACATAATTTAATAACGTTATATGCAAGTCGTCTTGCCTGCCCGCGAAGTGTCACACTTCGACGAGAACTCGTATTTCCCAAAGCTACATCGAAAAACATTTCGCTTCACGCTCCTCGCGACTTTTGTTAGCGAAACTGACTGTACACACCCTTGTTTACACCGTTAAATCAATTGAATTGGATATTATATGAAGTAAATAACCGTATGAGAGTATAAAATTGAAATTCTTTTGATACCATAGTAAATCATTTCAATTTAATAAACTATTACATTCATATTGAATTTGTTTTACCATCAGCAAAGAACCAAAATGATCTAAGTTGGAAGTACAAGAAAGACTGGTAGAAAAAAATGTCGCCGTTTTCCGGCGGACAGTACACACCCTGTTAGTTCCACGACACGCCGCAATCACCTCCTTCGTTCTTCGCTTGGTCGAGCTCTATCAACTCACCAGCTGAGGTGGCTAAAGACATCAACTCATGTCTCTGCAGTGCTCTGGTCGGGAGGTCCTAGGGTTCCAGTCCTGACGTTGTCAGGATTTTCGACAGTAACTGGGTATACTTCGGTTTTTCTTTCATGGTGCGTGGGGTGTGTCATCAAAATGGAATATCCGACGGTATTTCACGTCGTTTTCGGTTGTGCCGCTCGGAGTCGCATGATCGCGACTGTATCGAGCAGTGCTAGCGATCATGCGACTCCTGGATTTATAATAATCCTGAGGTCAGGATTTATTATAAACGGGCCTCACATCGCGCGCGATCATTCCTTCGCCTTCCTAGTTATATCTTTACTTCTTAAGTACACACTCACTCGCATACATTTTACTAGCACACGTGTCGGGAGACCAGTTCACAGCTTTGAGCTAGTCCTGGTTGGGGTAGTGCCCCGCTGGCGGGAGATACCTGAATAGGGAAAACATCCGACGTTGTTCAACGCCGGATCTCACCATCTGGGGGGAAGAGCACCATCACCACCACCACCTCCCCCTGGGATAAAACACGCACTATACTTATTGGACAAGTGTGTGTGTGTGTGTGTGTGTATCAGTTGATACCCGGAAATACGAAATAGTTAATAACTCAATCATCTCAAGCCATAGGAGGCATACAAATTCTTTATGTAAACGATTCAATTAAACTAAAAAATATTGTTAGATAAATGTCAAAAGATAAATAAAGGGATGGAACAGGATCTTCTACTTTCACCAACTTCTCTTAACTCTATAATTGACATTACTCGCATAACAATAACGCTCTTTGCTAATCATCGAGTTGAAAATCAAGAAAATCATGAAAATCGTAAAAATGATATGTTATAATGTGCAGCAGGTATATTCAATACATAAAAATATCTATTTTAAAACATGACCTGAAGACGTTCAAAGGGTCGGATCTTCTTCAAAGGATAAGACGAACATGGATAACGCCCCTACTTATCAACAAATTTTAATGTTTTAGGTTTTGCGTTACCTTAGAGCAAAACAACAAAGATGTAAAGGCAAAGTTAAATAAGTGTCCTCGTTTCTGAGGAACAATATTGCATGATTCTAGACAGAAAGACAAAACATGTTATTACCGTATAATTAAACCAATACTACTGGTTTATGGCTGCATAATAGGACACAAGGAAGCAGTTGAAAAACAGAAGCAGGAGTGATAAAATTTATGGAAGATGTGGATGGTTGCATTCTAAAAATAAAAACGTAATAATGGTATAACGTAATTCGTAGAGAGAATTCCCTATCCAAAACTATCGCAATAACTGATTAGAACATCTGCCGAGGATGTCACATAGCACAATGGTAGTACAACGTTAAGTGATTTGTAGTTCGATCCCTGAAATTGCCAAAAAAAAGGTAGAAGGAAACTTTCAAGAAACAGAACTGTCTAAGATCTCCATTCCTTCATGTTGATATTACTTAGTCCGTCTGTTCCCTAGATCATTGAAGATGTGGTTCGCCCACACGAAAGGTGAGATCCCAGAACAACAGTAATATTTCGTATAAAATGATCATTCAATGCAAAGATCTTAAATTCGGAGGGACTACAGGATGGAAACTGCAAAGGTAGGAAGCAATTCCTCTAAATAACCTCCACTATAACAAAAACCAGGATGCGTATTGAAAATTTTCCCCAGAGGGGGAGAGGTTAAAAAATTTATAAAACAAGAGAACAATTTACAGGTGTCGCGACGAAACCAGACCTTTTCATTTTTTACCAACTGTAGGATTGGGGAATAATATTGAACAAATGTAGCCTCTGTGTGACGTGGGACCTTGAAAGTAGTCCCATAGTAATTCGGTTTTGAAATTTACCATGCGTCAAGATTTTTAGCAAATTAAACCAGATGAATTGAACACGTTGACTTTTATTTCTTCAAATTTTTCATATCTCTCACGCTTGTTCCCAGAAAAATAGGTTGCGGATGCGTAGGACTATTTTTGTAAATATTGTGAGGCAGCATGTTAATTTAATGTACCAAAAGTAGAAAACTGTAAAAACTTTGTTGTTATTATAATATAATTATATTATTGAGGATGTTAACATACATCAACATCTAACCTGCAGGTTAGTAATTCTTGTGCCAAAGTTTTAATTAAATTTGATTTCAATGCATTATGCATTTAAAAAAATAACAATATTGAAACGGTTCGGTTTCTAATTAATTATTAAAAATTATTGAAACAGTTTTATGAAATCCAAGATATATCCCTATTATTGACACGTTGGGCTTCTATCATGGGTTCGAATATGCAAGGGGCACAATTCGGCTTACCTCGTCGTTCAACCACAGTCTGCCACCCTGTAGACTCGCTTCCGTACGGAAAACGACAAAACCTGAAAGTTTTTTTTAATGATGTGCCAGATTGCACGATAATAACCAAGTTGTTTGTTGTACTTTCTTTAGCACTAGAACAGTTTAAATTTATTACAATTAAAGATTTCTTTTGATTCGAAACAACATTATTTGAAAATTATAAACTTTGGTCATGACCATGAAAAATAATTTAATTGCTCGTACGAACGTTAACCTGAGCTCTCTTCCCGTTGTATCGTTGGATGCTTCGCTCAGACGCCTAGTATCTCCACACCATCACCTTCGACCGACCGGTTACCAACTGCAGTCTTGATGCCTTCTATCTTGTATCTTCCGGCCCGCCATAAAGTCACTCCCATTCACATAATGTACTAGCCTCCCATATCATCATCAGCACTTGTTCGGCAAAATAATTACAAGTTCATTTAGCCTGGTGCTTCACCTTCGTCACTGGTGAAAACTAATTAAAGTTGACAATTTTCTTAAAAGTTCCTCCTTATCGGTAAGAAATACTCCAAGTCAATGCACGGTTTCACCAAAATGTTTCTATCATCCACTTTCACTCGCGGAAGAAAAAAAAAGTTAAAGTCCCGAACTGTGTCTCTGGAATTTTTATAAGACTCTACGTTCGATCACACAAAAATCTACTAAGTCTGATCTCGGACACACACTCCCTAATTCAGAAATGATCCTCTCGCTATCTGAGCTCCAACTTACTAATTTTTTAGTTCTTCGATCCAGGAAAACTCGTATTCATTGTTGTACAAAATTCTGTTTTACATTCCCTACCAACGGATTCTTATTATGTATTCACTCCTTTAACCAAGGTGCACTCTCGGGCGACATTTCCACTCTTACACACGCATCTTTCGACTGATTCTACACCACATCCACGGGCCCATGAAATTGTTTACCTCTCTTACTAAGGTGCCCGTTTACCAAATATCGTGACATGATAAACATCGGTGTTCTCCCTAGTAACCTGTTACTAAGGTGCCTAATTCTAAATTAACTTAGCATTAAAGCCTTAAATTATTCAATATCGAATGCCCTTCCGCATTTGGTATATCACAATATACCTTACGTTGTTAACAAAATGGAAAGGCTAAGAGAAGAAATATTTTCTTGATTTAACACTCATCAAAATCATAGTTTCTAAAATAAGTTCTAATAAAAATAGCTTAAAATTTGACAATGTTCTGATTTGAAGTTTGATACTTTAAAATAGTGCCAAATTAATAGTTTCGTTTTCAAATATAAGTGTGTCATATTTAGTTTGAAGAGATTATTTCCATTGCGAAATAGAATAGTCTTACAGATATTTTTCAGAAACGCAAAAAGATGAAAGGTGTTTTCTATAGTGCTCATGATACGTGCCATGAATACTGCCGTGTATTTGAAAATAAGAACGAGGTCAGTTCCTGGAAACACACTTATTGAACACAATATAAAACATACATGGGCCCGTATGACTCGCGTTCGCATGAGAAAAACATACAAAAATTGCCTTCTTCGGTCGGAAGCTGACATTACGAAGGGCAAGTCCGACGACAAAGGTCCGACTTCTCGGTGCCTAGTGGTGCGCACTGCGTAGACCAGTATTGTCAAGGTCGATGCCACGAGCGGGATTCCGTGGCACGAGTGCCACGATGAAATCGCCCCTCCATGCAATTCATTACCCCGCTACCAGAGACAACGCCATCCCTACTGTAAAACGGCGGTGTTACTAATAGTTTCCTTTCCCGACGCTAGTTGCGCAGAAAAGCTCGTGGTATGCTACGATGCTGGCGTAGACTCCCGGCGACGGCGTTACCTGGACGTCGACTAGCGCGGTCACTTCAGGCATGTCATTCGGCTATAACTGCAGGTGGATACTGCCTCTGCTTGGCGAAGACGCCGGCTTTAAGCGCTGCCAGCCAATGGGGAGGCCGGACGGCGACATGACTTGCTAGGAAGCTTGGCAGCCTGAACCAGATAGAATTCCTAAATACATAGAGAAGTGCATTCCATTCTTCCACCGATCTCACCATTTTATATCCAGTTGTCAGGAAAATTAGAACTGTGTGGTTTTCTGTGTGTTGAAACCCACGAAACTATCCAAAACCAATATCAATAGTTTTAAAAATCTCCATAACGTCATCAATTGTATTAATTTTCCTTCAGCTCCTGATTGCTGCCTAGCGGGGCTATCGGAAGAGGGGATATTAAATGGCGACGGTTGCGTTAGTCTCTGAATGTTCGGATCCTAGACGCAGCATTACAATGCTGCAGCCTACTGACAGCTATCCGAATTGCTGTCACGCGTGTTTTGAAAGTCCAGCGCGTACACAGCACCTACCATACCTTGCACCAGGACTCCTCAAGTGGAGTGCCCCGGCCTGTTTGCGTATATCTGAGTGCAACCAATGTAGCCCGCTGCTTGTCGAGTATGGCCGCCAGACGAGAATGGGAGACGCTGTAGTCACCAGTTGCAAAGCACTGAAAGGCGAGTGGATCGCGGGCTACCTTGAGTAGTGTCCCAAACTGAAATGAATGGACTTGAAGACCTCGAGATAATAACATGCTAAGCCACTGTAAGCAAGTTTTGAGAAAAAGGCAAGTAAAGGTTTAGACATTGCATTCTACACATAGGGATAAAGAACACTAATTTATGAATTACACTGCCATCTTTCGGCGAATCTTGAAAATAAAAACCCAACAACTAGATACATTTATGGGACGTCGAAATACACTAATATCTCATTTTCATCTGAAATGTGGCATATCATGTTATTTACCCAAGGTCTTCAATTGAATTCTTCATTTGAGCTGGTTTGTCCTACACACACCACGACGGTGGCACGATTTTCGACTCTAGCTAGATAGCTCTTTCGATGACTAGAGGAGAATTCTAGCGGCCGACTGCTCTGATCAGTAGTTTTCCGTGGTTTCTCCGATCAACACCAGGTGAAGGCCGGAGCAGTACCATAACAAACGGGTCACGAAGCGCACTCGATGTTCCCTTCCTCTTCCTTGAACTATTCTCACCCCTTACTCACACACACTAACATGCACTACACTACGACACATGCCGGGAGACCTGTCGGGAGCTTAGAGCTTGTTCCGTCTGGGGCGGTGGTGGGAGATACCTTGTTGGGGAAAACTGATAAGTACTTCGGTGCCGGATCTCTCAATCCGAACACCGCCACCTCCCGCGATAAGAAACAACATTCACAACACTTGCGGGTTAAATGGCCTTAGCAGTTTAAGCGCCCGGTATCACTAATCAACCAATGATCCAGACACGCAACTGCATAGTAAGCAGATTGTGGAGCAATATACCTATTCAAAACATAGTCAACAGTTTCATACACAACAAAGAAGTTACATTCCCGCATTACATACTGCGGCTTCAGATAAGGCAATTGACGTATTCAAGAACATTATTTTGTAAATGTTACAGTCGCACCTTGAAGACTGGCAATCCAGTTAGTTATTCAGGGTGCTTTTGGAAGAAATGAAAGCAAAGAACTAACACATTGCTAGGGAGACCATGCCCTGAATTTCAAAGACGACATCGTTATTGATGAAATCCATTATCGTGTTTTTGTCGTTCATTACAAATGTGTTCACTAAAAACGTCGTACCTTTTACGTCTTCATTGCTGCGATTTATCCAGATGAGAATGTAATCTAAAAGTCTTGAGAAAAAACGAAACAATCTTCTTAATACTTTTTTCTTAAGGCAAATTTATGGTATATTTTAATTATCTTTGATTGAATGGTGAATAAATAAACTTCGTTCTTCCAGAGGTCATGTGTCTTGATTGACTGATTAGTGATTCCGGACGCGTCAACCGCTAAGATCATTACTCCCGATAGTGCAGTGCATGTTGTTCGAGAGGTGGTGATGGTGATCTTCCTTCGCTAGATGGTGAGATCCGCCACCAAACTCCCCGTCGACTAGCGGTGTTTTTCGCAACCAGGTATATCACACCACCGGGACACCACCCCCGGTGAGACAAGATCTAAGTTCCAGACTGATCCCCCGGCATGTGTGGTAGTGTAGTGCATGTAAGTGTGTGTGTGTGTGTGTGTAATTAAGGGTGAGGATAGGGCAAGGAAGAGGAAGGAAAGATCGCGCACGGTCCGTGGCCCATTTGATAGAGTACTGCTCCGGCATTTGCCTGGTTCTGACCAGAGAAACCACGGAAAACTACCGATCCGAGCAGTCGCCCGCCTGAATTCTCCTCCAGACTGTGACTAAATTGGACCTAGCTATGTAGCGACAATCCTGCCACCATCGAAACTCGAACCACAGACCTCTCGTCACTGCAGTGCCTCTGACACCACCTGCTGCACTGAGCCACCAGATTGATTGATTATTTTTTGTATACTTATTTTCTGGAAGCGCCAACTGCTACTGACATTAGTCACATAGGTGCAGTGGATGTTATGTCCTTGTAGGTGACTGTGCTCCCCTCTATATTTGGGTTTTCCGTTCTTGGCGCACCAAGGTCACGGACAAAAAATGGAGAGGGAAGGCTTTGTCCAATAGGGTGTTTCCACGTCACTACTATGTTGTGACCTGGAAGCTCCCTATTGGAGAAAGCCTTCCCTCTCCATTTTTCGTCCGTGATCTTGGTGCGCCAAGAACGAAAAACCCAAGTATAGAAAGAGAGGTCCGGCTCTTATAGAAATTATTGTTTTTGATTTTCGGTCAGATACTACTAAAATATTACTGCATGCGTTGTGTTGATTTTTTCCTTTAAATGAATGGCGACATTCAGCAACGTAACTCTTGTCCTGAAGGTCAAGTAACATTGAAAATCGACCTTTTATAAAAATTAAAATCTTTAAAACAATTGTTTTGTAACTTATTTTCGTCGTAACTCGAGTTCTGATAATTTTTTTAAAAGTTGTTGGTATAGCAATTTGCAACTTATTGTTTATAATTACTTTCTAAAGTTCTATTGAAATACTTTGAGTGATATAGGGGGAGCGTGTTCCGAAAACAAACTGAAACACAAGAATACATGGGAAGAAGAATCTAATATTTATCCCCTGAATACAATCGTTCAGTAAATGATGTCATGTCGCTCATTCAAGAAACAATTTTCTCACGGAGACCAAGGAAAATAATACTACATTGAAAATAAAATAGACTATAAAAAGCATTATAAAAGTATTAAAACGTATTTTAATGAATAATTTAGCATCATTCACATTTATAACAAAATTATGTTAATTAATAATTTATATTACTAAAACGTTTATAGTTGTGCAGCATTTTTACGTAATTCGTAGATTAGCAATAATCTAACATTTATATAGAGGAATATTTTTCTTCAAATATTTTAATTTTCATATATACGCGTATTTTACATACTAAAAAATGAATAATTTTTTTCTTAATCTACAAACAGGAAAGAACTGTCGCCTACGTATAGT
Source organism: Acheta domesticus (assembly GCA_031308135.1). NCBI lineage: Eukaryota > Metazoa > Arthropoda > Insecta > Orthoptera > Gryllidae > Acheta > Acheta domesticus. Next base: position 52,035,199 of record JAHLJT010005437.1, read on the forward strand.
AATAAAAATAATTCTGAAAACTTTTCATCTGCGGAATGGACATCAGTTAAAAACGGGAGAACCCTTTAATGGCCAACGTTTGCGTTGAACAGTTTTAAGGACACTAAGTACAGATTTAGGTTCAAAAAACCGATTTTTGGTTTTTAGTCCCTAACGTTTCAGAATGAAATTCTGAACAAGCACCTATATATTTTGTTAACTTTTGGTGAGTTTAAATGCCCTACAGTGACATTTAAAAATGACGTCACTCGGCCCCTTACAGCACATCGCACCTGATTTCCGAATATTTGTGGTAGAAAAATTGCTTCTAGGGTTTAAATTTCTAATTTTCGCGTCTCTAGATACTCTTATGAACACAAGCATACTCTACCTCAAGCTATCATGGAGGAAATCAAACTAATTTTCAGAAGTTTGAGTGACCCTACTCTGGTTAGCAAATGCCTGCATGGGCAAACACAAAACCCGAATGAAAGCTTCAACCATTTGATTTGGGAAAGAGCTCCAAAAAATGTTTTTGTGGAAATAAATACCTTAAAACTTTGTGTTTATGATGCTGTAATATGCTTCAATGAAGGAGCAAGACTAAGGGCAGAAGTGTTTAGAAAACATGAACTCGAGCCTGGAAGTAACATGTTAAATGCTCTTAACAGAACTGACAGAAAACGTGTAATGGAAGGGGATAAATTTGCAGAAATGGCAACAAAAGAAACAAAAATTTAAAAAAGGGCTGAGAAAAGGAAAATACAAGATGAGGAAGCAGAAAAGCGTGATACTTATGTCCCAGGGATGTGCTAATAAAAGTATGTATAAGAATTTAGTTTTTTGCTGTTTTCCGAAAGTTATTTTTTTCCTTCTTCAGGACCCAGTATCTCAGAAAGTATTGGACATAATAACTTCATTCTTTTTTTTAAATGCAGAGTATAAAAGTGTCTTTCCATTGGGTGAACACTTAACTTGCTTGAGATATAACTATAATTTTAGAAAATAATTATTCCTAATTTTTTTGGGGAGATAAATTAGCTTAAAGTTCAAAATATTTTTAGCAAAAAGTGTGAAGTTATAGATGAAAAATATTACACTGAATATATTAAACTTTTAATATAGAATGTTTTTGGTTATGATGTAAAACTGGCTTAAGTTGATAGTTTTTCTGTAACAGGTACCCAAAACTAGGTTTGCAATTTTTTTAAAAATTGTTGATCGCTAGTTTTTTATTTCTAAACTATGATAGACTAAGTGCAGCTTAATTTTTTTTACTTCATATTGTTCAAAAACATTCGTTTTATAAGTACACAAAGTTTCATTGCACTAGGTACAATACTTTAAGAGAAACAGTATGTGAAATCTAGTATACTTTTTAGGTAGATATGCTCTGTGAACTCTACCTAGTACCCTTGTCACAGAATTGTAAAGGGTATCTCGGCAGAATAGTTATTGCGGCCGCTTGATTAATAGTCTTTGCTTAAGGGCTTGAAGCTTCGACCATGGAACAACCGGTTCTTTGTGTGAGTAGCAAACACTAGCAGTCGGCATTAAGTAAGGGTTGAACCAACCCCCTCCCACTCTCCTCTTGGGACAGCTGGTGCTGAACTGGCACCGCGGTGCGCAGTGCCCTTGGGTACAAAGCATGCGGTCGCCAAGGGACTAGGAGTCAGCGAAACAAAACAATAACCTCACATTTTTAGAATAATAAGTATTATTAGTATTCCACTACATCACGACTAAAGATGTTGTGAGTCGGCTCAAAAAAAAAATCTGCTCCAGGTTGCAACCAGCTAGCTAAGGGGCAGATCTTGGGACTGTTGGTGCCTCTACAATACTTAGCGCAGAATGTGGTCTGTTCCAAATAAAGCGATTTCTTGCACTTCCCAGTCTTTCGAATTACCTGGGAGTTTAAACAAGTTCTTACACAAATTTTACGGAACAAATCCCAGAGCTCCGATGACTATCGGTACGACCCTTACGCCCCACATTCGGCTGATCTCGATTTCCAAACTCTTGTATTTAAGACGTTTCTCTGCCTCGTTGGTTACGACATTTTGATCGCAAGGCACAGCACCTTCGGCAAGTAAATACGATTTTTCTCCAAATCCCGGATAACTATATATTATTATTATTATTATTATTATTATTATTACGCTCTAATTTCATCATTGAGTAGTTTGCTTGGGTCATCAATTGATGTTGCTGCCTCTGACTGACAGGCCCTAGGTTTCATGCTCCGAAGATGGCTAGCTAGAGAGCTGGAATTCAGGCGCTGTCTGGAGGAGAATTCTATCGGCCAGCTGCTTTGATCTGTAATTTTCCGATGTTTATCCTTTCAATACCAGACGAATGCCGGAGCACTACCCTAACAAACGGGCGACAGACCGCGCGCGATCTTTCTTTCCTCTACTATGTCATATTCTCTACCTTACTTACACACACACTAATATGCACTACACTACATGCATACATGCCGCGAGACCGGTCGGTGATTAAGACCTTTTCCCGGTTGGGGGGTGTTATTCCCTCCCAACATAGATAGATAGATAGATAGACAGATAGATAGATAGATAGATAGATAGATAGATATTGATTTCCGCAGATGGGTTTATGCTACCTGGTGGCAGAACACTAAAACTTACATATTATAATTAAGAATTAAATAAAATTTAACTTAAAATAATTTTAAGACAGTAATATTAATAATTATATGATAACAATGATGACAATAAAGGTTTTAACAATAATAACCGCATTTTTCTACATTTTGTGGTGAAATTCTACATTTCATGGTAACATAACCTCACTTTAGTGCGTCCATCTACATATTTTCGACTGTGTAAATCCGGCCATTTCCCTTTTTTCGTCTGCAGCACCGCGGGGAAAGAGCAACAACAAAGCAAAGGGAGTCGGCGAGTGAGGCGAGTTCAAGCACCTCGCCGCGGCGAGTGTTGTGAGCGAGCGACGCAAAGGGAGTGGGCGGGAGGACGGGAGGGCCCCGAGAGCCCTGGCAGAGACCTTGCCCCGCGCGCGCCCACGTATCGACCGGCGGCGGCGGCGGAGGAGCAGGCTGGCACGGCCCCGCCCCCGCGCCCCCGCCCCCGCCCCCGGCGAATTAAGCGCCCCCGCTCCCCGCCACCGAGCAGCCATACGGGCCCGGCCGAAGAATTAGACAGACATTCCTCAAGGCTGGGCTTTGGCATTTCTTTTTTATCCGTTACTTAAATTCATTCTTTCACTTATATTATTCATCCTTTCTTTATTTTCCTTTTTTAATTTTTTTATTCATTTTTTTTCTTTTTTATTCATTTGTTTTTATTCATTTTTCCGCTTTTTATTCATTTGTTTTCTTTTTATTCATTTTTTCTTCATTTTCTTTTCAGTAATTCGCTTTTTATTTTCAAATTTCAGTAATTCGCAAATGAATGTCAAAAATTGAAACCCGATTTTCCTCAAGCTTGTATTGTGTATTAATATATGTGTAATAATTATTTTTTAAATGTCTATGGAACCTAGAACCTTCAAATATAGGCACTTACTGACTTTAAATATGTTAATGCTGAAATCAATTTGAAATTGTATAAATCAATATATATACATATATATGTGCTACCAAATGCTATAAAATGCCAACAAACTTCTTACGAAGTTATATATTTCCACGACATTAATCTGTGTTTTTTTAGAACTATATTTTCTGAGACATGCAATTTCCGAGAAGTTAGTTTGACAATTCACGATGGAAGTCAAGAAATGTTGACGAAAGACGGATTCCGCGGAGATATTACGCTTCTTAATATACTAAAATGTTTCAAACTATGTAGGTAATATGAAGTACTATGTAAATCTAATGTCCTACAGCAGCAAAAGTTCTGCTGAACAAATCCACATAAAATGGGTTCTTGAAAGCACCACGCACGCTGCTTAACAACAACAAATACAATATCATTCTATAACGGAGCAATAAATTAAAAATTTGAAGAACAACAGTCTTAATAAATACTGAAATAACGAAGTGTAGTAAATATAGTACAACGGTTATATGAATATCAAAACAATATATAATACAAAAAAAATATACAAAAATTTCAGTACCATAACGCAACACGTGAGCAGCAAATATATGGTAGGCAGCCTCTTCCTTGGAGCCTTGTTGCCGCATGACGTCACGTTTGTCATAAGCACTGAGAACGATAATTCAGTCGATAAGCGCGGTGGAAGAATAGTCAGAATAACACTTCAAATATTTGCCATTTTTAGACAAAATCAAAACGGTTTCATTGTTTTTGTATTTTTCTGAGTTCCTAGGAATCGAACGAAACCATAGACGCTATATTTTCTTAAAAATTCTGCGTGCATTGAAAATTAGTAATACAGATGTAAAAATTCATTAAAACAAAACCTGTAAAAGCATAAAATAAAATGCGTTTAATTTATTCCGAGCATCTCGCAAGCTCTAAAAACATTTTTGAAGGGTCTTCCTTCCGAAAAATGTTCACATGCATGTGGATCCGTCCCCTATTTATAATATACATTGTAACATGTGGATATATTATGAAAATGGTCAAATCTTTAAGTTTTGGTCTAAAAAATAGTTCAAACTTACCTCTTTATAAATATTTGTTTTCTTTTTCGGAAACATCTTTAATTCTATTTAGACGCCCTCCTGTTTTAACACTGCAAATAAGTCATGCGTCTTATTCTTCATTGTTGCTTTGGGTTATTTTGGGTTAATAAAAACCATTGTTCAGACTTTGGTAGCACTGAATATTTCGCATTTCACCGAACATTTCTGTCGAAATCCTTATGTTAGAACGCTTGTTCGGGAATGTTCTACTAAAGCAACATTTTAAAAAACGTAATAATCAAAATCATAAAAACTTAGTTTGCGTTACTACTGTGAAAAAAATGATTATAAAGGTACAATTCGAAAACAATTGCAGGATTTCTCCGTTCAATACGAAATGAATACCAGAACAGAACGTTAACAAACAGGCCACTGATCTTTGCACAACCTGGTCTCTAAGTTTCTCCTTAACCCCACCCCCTGACACACATGTACACTTACACTACCACGGATTTACGGACGTTAGTCGAAAGCTCAGTTCTTGTTGCTGGCTGAGATGGTGTCCATCGACATGTAGGTAGAACTTCCCCACCTCTTAGAATTATTGATTAGTGATTTTGGGTGTGTTAACTGCTAAGGTCATTAGTCCCGTAAATGTACTGCATGTTTTCCTCGGGAAGTGGCAGTGATCTTCCCCCACTAGATGGTGAGTTCCGGCGCCGACCTACCTGTCCGCTAGCGGAGTTTTCTTCAAGTACGTATCCCCCACCAGCTCGATACCGCCACAGCCCGGAGCAAGCTCTAAGCTCCCGACTGGTCTCCCGGCATGTGTGGTAGTGTAGTGCATGTTAGGGTGTGTTAAGACAAGGGTTGAGGACAGGACAAGGAAGAGGAAGGAAAGATGACGCGCAGTCCGTGGCCCGTTTGTTAGGGTGCTGCTCCGGCATTCGCCTGGTGTTGATCGGAGAAACCGTGGAAAACTACCGATCAGAGCAGCCGTCCGCTAGAATTCTCCTCCAGACAGCGGCTGAATTCGACTTATCAATCTAGCTAGATTCGAAAATCCTGCCTCTGTCGGGGCTCGAACCTTGGACCTCCCAGTCAGAGGCTCCGCCTGCTACGAATGACATGCACTGCACTTAGAAGGACTAATGAGCTTAGTAGCAGTCACACCTAGAAACACTATTATCGGTCGATAAATTGATCGGATAGGCCAGTCTAGCGGTCCGCGCTCTGCGGAGTTATTCACAGTGCTGCCCCTTGCACGCCGCCGGCCAACGCCCTCTGGCGAGGGGCTAAATCGGGCTTCATTCACAAGCGCCACCGCCACGCCGTAGAGCGCGGCGCAGCTGAAAGTAGGGCTGCCAACACCAACACACTCGGAAGCATCACGTTCAACAACAGTAAATGCAACGAGGTGGAAAATACTCCATAGAGAGTGGCTGAAGCGCCTCCAAGTTGTTTGCAGCAATTGCATTATTCAATTGCAGCAAATTGAAGCAATGTTTTTGCAGTCCAAGCAGCGCCCTATGGAGAAATAGAGTATTCTAGTATTCGCGCGTAATATAAATCCTTTTACTCTGTGTGTCACGGCCGAAAATCAATTACTTGAAAACGTAAAGAGAGAGAATTGAGAAACTTTAAAAACCCGTTACTTCCTGCATCGGTTATTGTCATAAGAATGGAAGCTGTTGAAATGTTAATGTAGTTAGCATAACGCCTGCAAATGAATGTTATTCCAATAAGATGCAAACAGGTCATAAATAAGGCGGCAAACTTGAAAAATGATATATTTCTGGTTTGATGACTTCTATTTTTTCAGTTATTTGCATTCGCTACACCAACATTCTTGCGGGCTCCTCCGATGTGGGGTCAGCAGAACACGAGGCCCTCCCCGACAACACATACATGAGAGACAAGGGACAAACAACCATGCCGAAGGCCGGACTCGATCTTGCTATCTACATTAACACGTTACATTAACATCTACATGCGTTATGCTAACTACATTAACATTTCAACCGCTTCCATTCTTATGACAATAACTGATGCAGGAAGTAACGGGTTTTTAAAGTTTCTCAATTCTCTCTCCTTTACGTTTTTAAGTGATTGATTTTTGGCCGTGAAACACAGAGTAAAATAAACAGAAACGATGAATCAGTATACGCTCTTAAGGCTCTTCAGCAACCCAGGTCTGTATTCTTTTTAAATTAAAAATAAATTTTTATAAATATTTTCAGATTTTTACTGATGTTCAGTTGACACTCTACATTTGTATTGTTGACTTAAAATAAACCTAATGGTAATTAATGCTAATTACGGTTAAATATTCAGATCGATGGTTTCCGTCATTGCCATGAAAACTTAGAGACGAGGTGTGCCGTGGGGTAGTGGTGAGGCTAGAGTCCCTAGATACAGAGAGTAGCGCATTTCCATTGTTCCACCGATCCCGCCATTTTATGTCCAGTTGTACAGAAAAATGGAAACACTGTCGTACTCTGTATGCTGAGAACCATGAATCTACCCCAAAACCAATATTAATATTCTTCAAAATCTCCATAATGTCACCATTTGTTATAATATCCCTTCAGTTCCTGATTAGTGCCAGGCAGGATTGACGGGTAAGTGGATATTAAATGGCGGCGGTTGCGCTACTCTCTGTATCTAGGGACTCCGACTAGGGAGGCCGTCCTCCAACCCCCTCTAGTTCCAAGAATTCGAACCGCTAAGGTATCTCAAGGCATCAATTGATGTCACTGCAGCGCCTCTGACCGGAAAATCCTACGGTTCCAGTCCCGACAGTGGCAGGATTTTCGACTCTAACTCTAGCTGCTGGGAGGAGAATTTAAGCAGCCGGCTGCTCTGATCGGTAGTTTTCCGTGGTTTCTCTGATCAACCACGTGAATGCCGGAGTAGAACTCTACCAAACGGGACCACGGTACGCGCGCGATTTTTCCTTTCTAGTCCTTGTCATATCCTCACCCCTTACTTACACATACTTACATGCACTACTGTATCTCATATGCCGGAGCTTAGAAATTATCCTCGCTGCGGCAATGTCCCGCTGTAACCGCCTTCTAAGTTGCCTGAAGAGGCAAGAGAAATTCGTTTCAACTACAAAGTAGCTCATGCGTTAAACGTTTTCCCCAGGCGGTTTCAAGGTTGCATTTTTGTCATTCTCTGTTTGTTATTTGTGAATTCAACTTTTACATGTAAGGCCTCCTTGCCCTAGTGCAAGAGGCCCTTGCCCTATCAGAGATTAAACGGACCTAATGATAATGATAATAATTCAACTTAGCAATTGTTCGGTATCTTTGACGCAGTTCACGTAAACAGTGTCACAATAAGCTTTTTAGATCATTGAATTCGAAGATTTTCGAAGATACCACCTACGAAACCACAGCACGGTAAAATAAAATCTCACGAATTGTTTGTAGGATTTATATTCTGTGTATTCTAAAAGTATATATTATTTAAAAATGTCCGTTAATGTTTATGTCGTCGGGTAGACTGAATGATTTTGGGGGTAATTTCAGTGGCATTTTATAATTATGAGTAAATCCTTTACTTCGGTGAATTAAACATGCATCTTTACTCCGGTGAATTCGTGAAAACATGTTAAAGAGAGCTATATATGTTTCCGTTGTGTTATTATTTGAATCCCTCTTTCTGCATCAATGGATTGTTACTAAACTCATTTGATGTTAATTTATAATTCTTGCAGTGTCATTGAGTAACCCGCTTGCATCTGTCCGTCGTTCATCGTTACACCATTTCCGGTCCACCAATTCAGTGTGCAAACGAAGTGCCATTCGACTAATCTCGGTCTCTTGGTGGGCAACTGATCATCTTTTTGGGTATCCATCTAAAAATTTCTATATTTGTCTAAAAAGCATTTATTTAGGGTGTTTTAAGCAACTAAAACACAGGTGATCAATTGTAACAGGAGGTGCGATTTCTCTCAACATGACAAATCAACTGTAACAATTTTTAGACGATTCCCTGCATACTATTCTGAAGAAATGTTCTGCTAAATGATAAATGCCACAGGTATTTTATTGCAAAAAAACTAATAAAATGATCTAAAACCGCTGTAATGAATGCAATTTGCGTAAACATTAAGAAGCAGGATTAATATACATTATATTGCATCTTTTAGTGCATATTCTTCGACTTTTTACCGCATAAATACTTTGTGTGCATAAAAGCATACATAGTACTGCATCAAATCACTGCATCAAATATTGGTCCCTATTGATTATACATAAATGAAGGGAATGTTTACGAAAAAAAACAATAGTATGCTTCGCTTATTTTCAGCAAAACGTTGAGTTATTAATTTATTCACCGGGATCAAAGAAATATTTTCAAAAAACACATTCACACGCATGAAAAATGTGGTAATGGGAGATAAAGGATAATCAACCACAATAAGTAAATAATATTTATTATATCACATCATGCCCAAAGTCAACTTTCGGGATCAAAATGTCCCATCTTCAGTGGTCTCCAGCAAAACAAACGGAAAAAATGAGAGATCAATAAAAGAAACAAAAAATAAGAATCAAAAATATACAAATGAAAAGAGAATAATGCATAAATAAAATGAATAAAAATAAAAAGTAAAAAATACTTACTGTCCAAGCAACGTAGATCACACCAGACATTTATGAAACCGGATACATGTATAAAAAGAAAACCAAAAAAACTGGGAACGGCTAGGTGACCGCCATCTTGTGGAGTAGTGAAGTGGAAGTCCACCCAAGAGAGGGGGGACTGGAAGAGAAGAAGGTGCTAGTCGTAAAAAATGCTTTCTTTGGTTCATCTCTCATTTTTCCGTATGTTTTGCTAGAGACTCGCTGAAGATGGGAAATTTTGATCCCGGAAGTTGACATAGGCGTGATGTGATATAATAAGTATTATATACTTGTTGTGGTTGATTATCCCTTACCTCCGATTACCATAATGGATACCACAAGATATCGGCTACCACCACCGAATGAATTCATGAACAAGGTCTTCATACAATTTTGAATCGCTTTTCTAACGGTATGTGTTGCGTGACTGCTACAAATTAATCGTAAATTGTTAACGAAAGAAAAACTGTTTCTATACATTTTTGCATTTCAAATCGGAAATCGCATGTTCCATTAAAATTGAACAATATGCAATTAGCTGAGGTTGAGGTAACAAAATGTTTAGGTCTCTCAATTCAATCAAAACTCAAATGGAATGTACATATAACAGAATTAAACACTAAATTAAGTTCATTATGTTACGCATTCAGAATTCTTTCAAATTCTGTCAGCCTTCATGCAGCTCGTTGCGTTTATTTTGCAAATGTACATTCCCGCCTGAGATATATGGCATAATATTCTGGGGAAGCTCATCCTGTAGTATTCAGACCTTCAGATTGCAAAAGAAAATTATTCAAATAATGGAAAAATGCCTTCCACGTGATCCCTGCAAGACTCTTTTCATTGAGCTGAGAATCTTACCATTGCCTTGTCTATTTATTTACGAATCTGTAATATTTGTCAAAATGACCTACTTAACGGAGGGAACATATTTTCATGCAATATTGATATTTACAATTACAACACACCCGTAGAAATCCATGCACCAAGTGTCAGTATCAACAGCTCAGTACAAGAAATCAACATACAATACATGTACGTTACTTTACAACGCATTGCCAGATGACATTAAACAATTAAAGTCGGTATACAAATTTAAGTTAAAAGTAAAATCTTTTCTGCTGCAAAACTGTTTCTATACAATTAGAGACTATACTGATCGTCAAAAAGAAAAATAATGTTTATTGTAACAAAACAATGATATATAATGAATTAGTTTACGTTTGTATTTTATATCATTTAAAAAATATTTAATACGCCTGTAACAAGTAATGTACTTCAGCTTCCGGGTCAATGACCCCCATCTCGATCAGGTTTTTGTCCAGTTTCCCTGATCCATTGAGCAAATGCTGAGATGGTGCCTTGTTTTGCTTCTGGACGTAAATGTAGCTTCACTGTGCGCACGTTTGGTTGAGCACTCCTTTTGCTTGTAGTTCATTTACCGTTTAAATTGATTTTCTATAACTCGGGAACAAACATTTTTCAAATATTTTTATTTTTCTAAAATAATTATTTTCTAAATTCATTTTTTCGTTTCTATTTTCGTTTTTATTTATTTATTTATTTATTCTGGCTCTCAAGAAAATGTGCGCAGGTAAATCTCTTTCCCCACACGTCATATACAGGTTTTACTGTTTTTTTGACAAATAAATAAATAAATAAATCCAGGGTTAGTGTTATCACGTTATGACTTCAGCAACCAACGTACGAACTCTTCCTAGAATTAAGGGCGAGAGTTCCGTTCGCGTGTTGCGTGATACTCCGTGCGAACTTAAAATTGTTTCTCAAGAATTCTGCTCCCTTCCATTTCTTGGGCAAAAGCTCTTCTTCTTTCTTGGAATCGCACTTTGCTCCGTGCATGAAAGTTTGCGATATTCTGAGAGGAGAACGCAATTCAAAGAAGGAAGTCAGGTCAAACGTAGTTATAGTAAAGATCTTAATCCTTTGAAAAATTCAACTAAAGTCTGAAATACTAGTAATTTTTGTTTCATTGTAGCATTTTACATCTTCTCTACTAATTCAATTCCCACATTTACTGGTGAAACACCTCAATTTATCGAGTCGTACTTGGACAATAAACTATAGTGGAACAGTCATGTCATTATTATGAGGTACAAAGGTTCTTTTTAGAATTTTTGGGCTTCGAAACAATGAATGTCTAAAATCCAGATATTCTAGTGCAGTATAATTTATATTACAGACATTTCTTGGAATATTTTCACAAATAACTGGGGCTGCCACATCAACAATTAAAATGGCACATTCTTGCCCGAACTATTATAAATAATAACTTAATAGAAAGGTGATACAGAAGGGCACAGACTTTCCCGTATTAGTTTTCTATTTCTAAAGTACCCCCAACAATTAAAAGATCCATTTCAAACGCTCAGGTCTTGGAACACCTTCAAATCAATCGAAGAATTTTAATTTTGGATAAAATCGTCTGAAAGATTTAGGAGCTAGACCTCACATACGGACGGAAGGATAGACGGCGAGATGTTTTGCCGTAAATCGAGTTTTCGGTATTAAGGACTCACAAAATATGGATTCTGACTACACAACGTGTTAGAGGAAATAATTTTCTACATACAGGAACATGATTTGTATACTTTTTCAATGCCAGGCTCGCCAACTGATTTTTCCTAAAAAAAATCGCTGTTTTCCGGCGTCCCATTACTACACTTTCTCTTCTTACGAAGTAAGGCGAGAAAACAAAAATTACCAACCCACATATAAAATACAATCACTGTAACAAACAACCTTTAAAATCAATTAAAAACACTGAACAGAATTTAATCACTAAAGTAGTCACAAACTTATCAACCAATCACAGCAACAAACCATACCACGCATTATTAATTGATTGATTGATAGAGACTTCTGGCACATTAACAGCTAAGGTGTCTGATGTAAATATAGTGTATGTTTGTATCTCTGTTACAATACATGTTAACTTCACTCCATCCAAACAATAGCGTTTTATAGCAATTCATCAACAAATACCTAAAAATGAAAACAAAATATCGTCTATTAACATCTCAACCAGTAGAGTATACACATTTTTTTTCAAAAATTCAAAGTAATACAAAAGGTCTTGTCATTGGTATTATAAGCAATTGCTTAAAACCACATTCTGAACACATAACGATGAACAAAACTGAAAGAGATATACCATGGCCCTCATTACAAAACACTAACCGAACCGAAGTCTACAAAATTAGTAAAACATTGGCAGGTGATCCCTCCAGATCACGATAACATAAATAACAACAGTGAAAAACTTACCATCTCCCCAATAGCATATTTAACTAATATTTGACTTAGAAAACTTATATAATTTAGAAGTCGCATGATCGCGACTGAATCGAGCAGTGCTGGTGATCATGCGACTCCTAGCGGACACAACTAAGAACGACGCGAAATACCGTGAGATATTCCATTTGATGACACAGCGTCAAGAAAGAAAAACTAAGGAGACCCAAGTGTAGATGGTGTTGGCTGAGGCGGCGCTGTGAGGGGGCGGCAACAATAGCGTCTCCCGCCGCCCATGCTGACGCAGCCACCACGACCCGCTCCTCGGCCTTCAACGACCAGCAACGAGATTCAGCGCCGACCTACGCGTCGGCTTTCAGATTTCCCTAACCAGGTATCTCCCCCCAGCGGGGCACAGCCCCAGCCGGGACAAGCTCTAAGCTCCCGACTGGTCTGCTAGCGTGTGTGGTAGTGTTGCATTGAAGTGTTGTGGCGATCCACCAATACTCCTCATCATGCCGGGGGCGTCACCGAAGGCAAGCGGCTTGCATTGGCAAACGTAACATCGCGGCCAGGGCCCTTCAACTCCCATATAACGTGATGGAGACCATTACAGTGGCGCCCTCTCCAGCAGCACCTTCTTACAGGAACTAAAATACGAACACTGCCAACGATACTTCAAACGTGTGTGGCTGCTACGTAGGTTCGCATTACGTTCAAGCAGGCGCGTAATGCTACAAAAGATAGCGTCGATGTTCGCGCTTTCTTCAGCCGTTTCTTATATTTTGAATAATTGAACATTTAGAAGAAACTTTTCGTATATCCCACAATTTTTAGGTGCCGATGTTGGCGAGCCCGTACCCGGCGACACTAGCGCTTCCTACAGTACCACCCTCGAGCTTTGTCCCCGGTTTTGATGGAGAGTTGCAGGGCCTTGATCCCGGCGGCGTAACCTCGAAAAAGTACCGCCGCATGTAAGCGAGGGCCCAATATATACAGGGCCCCGCAATGAGTCCAATAGCAGTGGTAGAGATAGCAATGGCAGTAAGGGGGCAGATGCGAGTCAGAGGCACACGTGAGGACCGAGGAGTGACCTGTATCAACACCTCAGAAGCCATCAATGATGACTCCGCCGCCGCCGTTGCTGTCGTCCCCGCCGCACCTGGTCCACGGAGTGTTGGGGTAAGAGGCCGCCACGTCTGAGCTCGACTCCCCGTGCATTTCCTTATCTTGGTCTATCGTTCCCCCTCCCCCTCTCTCTTATTTAACTGTAGTAAATCGTGCATTGACTGAAATAAGACTTCTTTTGAGGAAATTGTTCTCCCTTTCCCCATCTTATTAAACCCTTCAGGTCAACCACAGTACTCCAAAGTGACGCTCCACCTCAGGAATACGCTGAAGCCAGTCAGCTCTGAAGGTGGTACGTCACAGAGTAAATGTGAGTAAGTAAAGGGTGAGGATAGGATAGGGAAGAGGAAGGAAAGATTGTACCGTATCCGTAGCCGTAGGATAGGACAAGGAAGAGGAAGGAAAGATTGCGCGCGGGTCCGTGTCCCATTTGTTAGGGTACTGCTTCGGAAATCACCTGATGTTGATCAACGAAACCACGGGAAACTATCGATCAGAGTAGCCGGCCACTACCATTCTCCAGGCTGCTGAATTTGACCTAGCTATCTAGCTAGTGTTGAAATTCCTGTCACCATCGGAAGTTGCACCCTCGGACCTGCCGATCAGAGGCATCATTTGACGCCATGAGACACGTAAGCTGGTAAAGTAATTCGATTTAGCTAGTAGGGAAAATTCGCGGACACCAACCTCAGGCTCTCCCTGTCAGAATCACAGCAGAGTCATTGGCAGCGAGTGAAACTCAACCGGTGCACTGAGCGTAGAGTATTTTAAAAAATATATTTATTGATAATTGTTCGACAAATATTGTCTTTCAAGTGTATTAACATTACATTAACATCGAATAGAATATGATGTAGTAAATAATAGTAATGTAATATGATGTATTAAAAAGTAACCTCTAACATACCACTGACATGTAAAGGTATTTTGATTTTGAAGAGACAATGATCTTAAAAATAAACAATGGTTATAAATAGTACATAATATATGAAAGTAATACAATAAATAATAGATACACGGAGTAAAGTTAACTATGGAGGATATAAGAGATTTTTTGAATAACGTGATTTAATTCGCGGAAAAGTATTAGCTGTTTTTCCAAGTTGAAAAGATGAATAAACAGGAGAAGAAGTAAGGGAAATATAGAATTGATCCGAGAAACGAATGTTCCAGGATTTTAGAGGCAGAATACTGAGTTCGTGTAATATTTGATCGTTTCTTATGAATCAGAGTGCTTTCAATGCTTTTCTTAGATATTTATTTGTAGTAGTAGTAGTAGTATTAGCGAGGTTCTTTACAGCTGACGCCGCTTCCCGCATCCTAATTGCCACGTCCTTCGATCTTCCCAATCTTCCTCTTGAAGATCTCGTTCCTTCATTGCCTTTTCTATCTCCTTTTCCCATGTTTTCCTCGGTCTGCCACGTTTCCTGTTTCTTTGAGGTAACCATTTCAAAATTTTCTTAGGCCACCGACTTTCCGTCATCCTTTGGATATGACCATACCACCTCAATCTTTTAGGATCAACTACATCCATTATATCAATATTAATACCCATTTGATTTTTCATGTCAACATTGGGTACTTTATCCAGGAGTGTAAAGCCACAACAGCGTCTCCAGTAGTTCATTTCCATTGATTTTAATTTTTGTTCTTCGCTCCGATTAAGAATCCAAACTTCTGAGCCATATGTACATACGCTTTCAACCAATGATTTGTATATTCTTATCTTTGTCTTGCTTGTTATTTTTTGGCTACACAAAACATTATTCAACATTCTTGTCACTATTCTTCATTTATACTATACTCATTTCAACTTCTACTGTATACTGCTTCTATTGTATTCTGCTTTTATGCTTAATTGATATTCTACTTTTTTCTTCTTGTTTTAAGTCTCATAAATGATTGTACATTAAATTATTACATACTGGAGTGTCTGTTTTCCAGGTTTGATTTAAAAACAGTTTTTTTCCTGAATCAAACCTTTTTGTACAAATGCAAGTGCAATTATATTTATTTGTAAATGTATGTATTTGTTCAAATAAATAAATATTAAATAATATTATTTATTTTGTACAGCCTCTAATTCTTGAGTATGTGATTTCGCCGCACCACCCCAAACGAGAGCCATCTAAAGCTAGCAGCGGCCAAAAACCAATCTCAACCAAACCATATCCAACATTTTAGGCTAATTAAATGCTCTATTCCCGAATTTTAAACTCCTCTGGATTTCCAAAAATCGTGGGCGCTGCTAGCTTTAGACTAACTATATACCTCAAAATCAGAACATATACACAACCAAGAATATATCTCAAAATCAATTGCAAAATCTGAAACCCCTCCCAAAAGCTAAGAATTTTTTTAGGCTCTTGGAAAAAAATTATCCCCGCGTTCCAAACGGGCGTAGAGCCGAGGCGGCGCGGCGAGGGGGCGGCAACAATAGCGTCTCGCGCCCCCCCCCCCCACCGCTGCCCCGCCCCGCTCCTCCGCGCCCATCGACCGCGACGCCGGGCAACGGCGGCACGTCGCCGGGGCGACCACGGCGCTGTGTACGCGGGCGGCGGGCGGGGCGGCGCCGGCGGGGACACGCGCGCACCGGCACACCGCCGCACCGGCGCAACGGCACACGGCGTGGCCACACCCGCGGACTGACCATGGCCGTCAACTACAGCGCCAACCAGGTGAGTACACCAGGGCGCCGACGCTGCACGCCATGAGGACGGGTAGGAATTTTTCGGGGTTTCCCCCGTGAGTCAACTGCTGCCGTGTGTTCCACGTGTGTAGTTTTGATTGATTGGCTGATTTGTGATTCCGGGCGTGTCAACTGCGGGTCATTAGTCCCGTAAGTGTAGGGCATGTGGTGGACGGTGAGATTCGGTGCCGACCTGCCCTTCGGCTAGAGGGGTTTTCCCCAACCAATTACCTTCCAACAGCGGGACATCGCCCCAGCCGGGACAAGCTCTAAACTCCCGACCGGTCTCCCGGCACGTGTGGTACTGTAGTGCATGTGAGTGTATGTGTGTGTACGTAAGAGGTGAGGATAGGAGGCAATGAAGTGGAAGGAAAGATTGCGCGCGGTCCGTGGACAGTATATTAGGGTACTGCTCCTTCATTCGTCTGGTGTTGATCGGAGAAACCACAGAAAACTACCGATCAGAGCAGCGAGCCGCTAGAATTCCCCTCCAGACAACGACTGAATTTGAACTAGCTGTGTAGCTAATGTCGAAAACCCTATCACCCTCGGGGCGCGAACCTAGGGCCTCCCGGTCAGAGGTACTGCAGTGACATCAGTTGAAGCCCTGAGCCACCTCTCCTGGTACCACGTGTGTAGCGCTTGCTATAGCCGAGAGCTAGCTTTCATGCTGGATTTTGATATCCGACGACAACTTGCGAGGTTTCCCTCAACCGGGTATCTCCCCCAGCGGTAAAAAGCTATAAAATTCCGACTGGCCTCTCCTGATGTGTGAGGTAGAGTAGTGCATGTGCGAGTGAAACTGTGTGTGTAAGAAAGAAGTGAGAATAGGACAAAGAAGATGAAAGGTCACGCGAAGTCTTTGGCCCGTTTGTTACGTTACTGTCCCGGAATTTGTCTGGTGTTGACGGGAGAAACCACGGAAAATGGCCGATGAGAGCAGCTGCCCGTCATATTTTCCTTCACAGAGCGACTGAATTCCACCTAGCTCTCTAGCTAGTGTTGAAAATCCGCCACTCCATGGACTCGAACCCTAGAACCTCCCGGTCACAGACGCTACAGTAGGAACATATGATGTCACTGAGCTGTCTCTGCCGGTGTGCGGCATGAATGTTGGTTCAGGGGATTCCGTAGCGCTCGATTAGTAAGATTTTCGTCACAGTGTGACTTTTAGTGAGTAAACGTATGAGAATAAACTTAAAAGAGTAAACTTATAAGAGTATTCATGTATGCGCAAAACAGGAGTGAAATTGCAATTCAAAGACATGTAATCAATTTGACACGTGTTTCACTCACTGCATGTTCTTCTCACTGCGTCTCCTTGCCGTTCCCTCAATCAAATGGTATGAATAGGAGGTAAACTGCCTACACTTATAATCAGGTCAAAGAACAATTGTCAATTGTCAAGTATCAATTGCTTTGCAGGAAGGAATATATTAAGGCATCTGTGCTCAGGGGATAGATATTTTTTCGCTAAAATAGCTGTACTTTGTGTACTTTGAGCTAAAGTAACATTGTTAAATTCCAATATTATATACGAAATATATCACCTTGTTCTTTTATATCGTCTCTAAATTGCAAGTTATTCTGTTGTTCTGGAAAGGGGCATAGTAAAGACTGTGAAGCATCAATTTCTACAAGACTTCGACAAATACTCCGGGTTCTATCTTTGCGAGATTTCATGTGTTCCATCTTTGCCAGAAAAGACGCATGACCGGAATGGATGCTATGTTCGCTAGTAAATGTGTTTCACACATGCGTAAAATTGAACGAAAAGACTTGAAGAAAAAATTATACTACCAGAGACCCGTGAGAAGCCTTAACACGGGTCCACACATTTGTTATTCGACGAACAGCGAGCAACCGCTTGCTGAATACCGACTAGTACGTATGAGTTACCTTCTATTTGCGGAGTGACGAACATTTGGTGCTCGCACCATCCACCGCGTGTCCGTCTTTTGGACGCATCAAAGGAAGCGAACATTTGCCGAACACATCAGCTGGTCGGGATCGGGCGAGCAGTAGCTCGACGCACCGCGAACGCCGAATGTGTGGAGCCGCCTGCAGATTGCTACTGCAAGTTAGTTGCAGCTCATTTTTCTGTCAGGAGCAGTGAAAGCTTAGCGTGTACAGGCGTGAGCACGGGGTAGGCCAAGGGGACGGGGGCGTGATCCCCCTGGAAAGTTTGAAAGTGGTCGCGTTGTCCTGAGTAATAAATTCCTCCCCGGACACCCTGTATAATATTGTTTTTTATTTGTTTACTAGAAAAATGTCATATGTAAACAAAAACTACGGGAAAAGAGGGGGTCAGAAAGACAGAAATATAGTCGGCCTCCTGTGATTTTGGGCTGCGCTGCGTTTACGTGTAACCGAAATGTTAGGCATATTTTCAATGAACACGTTAACACCGACTTTGGGATATTCACATGTGTTTTTTACATAAACATGGACGTAACATTGATATGCAATGACAGTTGACGAAATGTGAACAAACGACCGTAAATAAGCGTAAATCATAAGTAAACGTGAAGAAAATCCCCTATCGATACAATAAATACTTGGTAGAGAAATTTGAAACAAATGGAACGATACTAGAGAAGTTTGTATGGTAGAATTACTATTATTGCTTACACCATGGACGAGGTGAACGATTCTATGCAGCGTTTCATGAGTTACGATGATAAAGAGCACATTATGTCCCTTCAAATAGCACTAGCTTGTGCCTAACGAAATACATTACTTCTATTGCACGTTCGTGCACCCCAAAGTGGCGTGTTATTCTTGAGTAGCGTTATCGTTAACGTGCAAAACTTTGAGTTTGCGAACTTTCACTTTTAAGTCATGTTTATGTCACGTTTATGTCGACATTCACCATTTTGAATGGTTTCACCAAATAACGGCACAAAGCGTTTGCGTGTAGGTTATGTTTACGTTTAGGTTTCGTTGTGAATGAACCTTTACTCCTTTCAAGTTCGTGTACACTCTAAGCTAAGCGCGTACTTGGCAGGACGGGACGGGCCGGGGCGAGACGGGAGAGGAAGAGGCGGGAAGGACGGGACGACAGGTGACCTGATGGGAGGGGTGGAAGGGACGGGATGGGACAGGCCGGGAGAGGGCGGGAGGGGGACGGGACGGGCCGGGAGGGGGCGGTGGGGATGTGGCGGGACGAGGCTGGACGGGGCGGGCCGGGCCGGGCCGGGCCGGGACGGGGCGGGGCGGGAGGGGGCGGTAGTGGACGGGACGGGGCGGGAGGCGACGGGACAGGACGGGGCGGGAGGGGGAGGGACGGGACGGGGCGGGAGCGCACGGGACGGGATAGGGCGGGAGAGGGCGGGAGGGGACGGGCCGGGCCGGGAGGGGGCGGTGGGGATGTGGCGGGACGAGGCTGGACGGGGCGGGCTAGGACGGGACGGGATGGGGCGGGGCGGGGCGGGGCGGGAGTGGGCGGTAGTGGACGGGACGGGGCGGGAGGGGACGGGACAGGACGGAACAGGACGGGTGCGGGAGGGGGAGGGACGGGACGGGGCGGGAGAGGACGGGAATCGACACTTGCCCACAGTTTCTAGGTCAGCTTGCTCAGTGCTTCTATTTCTTTTATTGTGCGCGACGGCTTCATAATGTTAAGTAAAGAATCAATCGCTTTGAGTACATTTCGAATAGCGGAAGGAGAAAATGAGGCAAGTAGTCGGAGCAAGCCCAGATCCTTTTTAAACAGAACGAGATGATAAAAGAAGAATTTCACGCGTTGTACCCCGACCTAGTTGAAGATGAAAAATTATTTCAGTAGATACTTTAGTAATATCTCATGATAAATTTTAAGCTCTATTGAATATTTTTGAAAAAAATATAAAAATAATTTATTGATGAATATAATAAATATTTTGGTAAATATTGTAAGTGTACACCATTTACACTGAATGATTTCATCCCTTAGGACGAAATCATAATTACATTAATTGGAAATTACGGGGTTAGGGCCTAAATGCCTTTTAGTGTTGTCATTAATTTTCTGTTATGACAGAAGGAAATAACCCAATTTTATAAATTTTTGCATTTTTTGTCGATTTCGACTAAGTCATTTTTTACCTTTTCACGGCATTTTAAAGCATTTTTTGCTGATTTCATCGATTTTGATATTATTTTAATAGTAGCTTCTTCAAATAATATTTAGATGCAACAAATGTTCTTCACAAAATTCTTGAGTAGCTTGTTCGATTTCTTCGCTCAGAAGTTGTAATGTCAGCCGTTAGTATGTGGGTCTAAGTGAGCTTTCTGTGACGCCGTGTATCAGAGTCATTGTCGGTTCGGCCGATTTCGAGACAACTAAAGACAGATATTTCCTGGTAAAGGCCAAACCAAAGGTTTGCGAGCTGAGTTTACAAGAACGAAAAGAAGCAGCCTCGTTTACACGAGTAACATATCCAACATCTTCAGATGTTCATGTGAACTGGTTTTGTTCAATTTTTTACGGTCATTTTTTTCTTTAGGGCATTCTAAAAACATTTTAAGATAAATTTTTTGGTTTTTTTTTGGCGATGTTTAGGTCATCAAAATCAGCCCCCAACTTATCACACACATCACAATTTTTTATGCAAATAAGAAATAAAATATTGTAGTACATTGATTAATAAGCCAATGTGTCATTCCAAAATACGGTAGAATTTATTAATCATGTGCAAATGTGCGCAGTCACTAATATTTCACAGTTTCCTACAAATCTAGTATTTTAAATTTGGCAAATGCTGCTTCTTGATGCTCGTAGGTGAGCTAATATATATAATAATTTTGTACTTCCGAGTGTTTGATAATATATTAAATAAAACTTAATATCATATTGTAAAACTCGGAATAATTCTAGACCAAGATAATTTAGTTGGACACATTTACGTTCACTAGGGATTCCTAAAATATTTTTCCCGTTATCGACCCCTAAACTTAACACATGTTTTGCACTAAATTGTATCGAATTTAAAATGTTTTTGTCATTTCACGGTCCATTTTTTCTTGTCTTTACTGGAGGGTTTAGGTTTCTTCTATTTTGTAACCTACGTGCGCCATGGTTGTATAAATATGTCTGAACACACTACAAACACGTGTGTTGATACCGTCACGAAATGACTGTTTTAAAGTAGAATGTTAGCTGACTCGCTTTAATTCGAGATTGCGATTTACTTTTCTTTAAAAAGTTAAACTACGAAGTTCACGCAGGCACGCACAGATCAACCGCCAGGATACGCCTTTGTTTTCACGCAAGAAGTAAACGACTCCCAAATAATTCAAGATTAAAGATACACAAGTTCGAAAAACCGAGGGGAAGCTAACTTCTCAGTTGCGAGAAACAGACCGTACATACTCCCAGAGGAAGAAGGTAACACTAGAACGAAATAAAATGGTATTTCTTTGGCCCCGAAAAAACTTCAAATTCTTCACTTAGCAATACAGGAAAAAAAATAACATTTTGGAAAATTTAAAAATTGTGAAACTATTCAAAAATCCTAATTTTACTATACTTACTGCACATTCCCTAACGAAAAGCAGAACCATATGATTGACTTTCATTGACTAGCTCCTTCTACGCTTCCAGTCCCTCCGCTCTACTTTTTGGGCATTCACTTCTTATATTCCATAAGATGGCAGCTTTCTAGTTGTTTCCAACGTACTGCCTGGCTGTTGTTTCTTTTTTAGTAAGATCCACGTTCCTTGGATAGTAAGTAATTTTCTTAGGTAGTTTTTCTCTTTTTAGTTTTTCATCCAAGTATATTTCTTCTATTTTTTGTCCTTTAAGGCTTCAATGTTTTACACATTTCCCTTTGCATTGTTATAGACTCACGGAAGACGAGAAAAGTGTTCCCGAAAGTTATCTTTGGGTACTAAATATTAATAAATATTAAACTTCGAATTATTGTGGTTTAATTATTTCTTAACTCATATAATGAAATGGTATTAGTTGAAGTTGCAACGTTTTATTTATTTATTTATTTATTTATTTGTTATCAAAAGTGAATGTTATCAGAACCCTCAAAAGCAAATTTATTGTTTCGTTGCTAGTTTTTAAAAAAATAATGAAGATTTATTGAAACGTGATAGCAATTTACAAATTCATTTATAATATAATATTTATAATAAAATTAATTTAAAATTGGCTATTCTACAACAATATCTAATTATTTATGTGTAGAAATAACATCATGTATGTTTAAACCTTTTAAGATTTACGCTATAAGTTCAAGCATTAATATTGACATTTCAATGCAACATGAACAAATAATTCTTTTGAACTTATTTTGGTTCAGGGAGTGAAATATTGATTGGCTTACCATTGGGTTGAGCCTGACCACTACCAAAGTTTTGCAATTTTCAAGTGACCACGACTGGTATAAAGTCGGGGTTTGAAAATAAATTAATAAAAAATAGAAAAAAATTCTAAAAATTCCTTTTTTAGGCAATGGATCTATGCAAAGAGAGGTATGCTAATAGTCCATTTATAGGAAGTAACGAATTAAAGTAACTGTTGCCCAATAATTTGAGAACACTACGAAAATGATAACTGTGGACACCATTGTTGTTTTTACCCTAACTTTTCATAAATTCCAAATTTATCGAAACTTACGATTAATGACAAAAGCCTTGCAGATTATTACAAGATATTGCACCAAAAAACCAAGCCCTCCGCCATTTTCGACAGGTGACTGCACTCGTATTGAACTTGCACAGAGAAGCCTAAAATTCCACCCCCGTGTCTGAACACTCTCGGTCTTTGAATCATGCATGCGAGCTAGACACAAAAAGGACGTCGCCATTGATGTCTCCACAATCGATAATTCCAAATCTCGGTACAGTCTCTGGTGATTTATGGCATGGAAAAACACTTTGCTCCCTGTACCGTTATTGGAAATGTTACACGCTCCCGAACTATAACTTAACGTGTCCATAGAGAAAGCGACTGGCCTTTGAGAAAAAGAAGAGAAACCATAAACCATTTTTCTGCGCAGTAAATCTGTTGAGGGCTTACGTCATAGCACTCGGGAAGTGGGGAACTCATAACACGATAAGACTGTCGTGGAAGAGCATCAGTATTCATTGAGTTGCCTTGTATTCATGTGGTGGTATTATAGGAACTTGAAATGTGATCTCGTTTGTGTTGGGAGCATAAGTGCCGAGAGAAACAAAAATATACTATGAATAGCTCGTCGACTCCCGTGAATGTTGGGTTCGGGAGAAAATGACTCAGAAAATGTTTCAAATTTAGTAATGTATTTGTGCCACTATATTTCATCCCAACTACATAATGTTTATACAGTAATTAATTCCTCAACATTCGCGAGAGTTAGGTTCCCGAAAAGCATCGCGTATGTCAAATCCACGAATGTTGAGTCCATCATTTAATGAAAAAAGGTGGGTTGGGTTCCTGGATATAGAAAAATTGTGTAACAAGAATGAAAGAAATGACAAACAATTGTAGTAGAACTGAGTAAGCACTACTACAAAGACAATTCACAATTAACATACCAGACAGAAGAAATAAAACAATATTTGAAACTTATTTCGTAGTTGAAAGTGATTGGATGTGGGATTTTTTTTTTGTTTCATCATCCTCATCATTCTAATATCCAAATGTGGAAGAGTTGCTGCTTCTATTTCTCTCTTAAATTGCGAAGTAATTTCCATGTTCGGATCATATTCAAATGCCCATTTCAGCAGAGGTTGTTGAAGTTTTAGAACGCCATTAACAGTTTTGACATTGAAGTTGCTCCAGGACGCAGTATCTCTTGCATTCATAATTACGTTCGAGGAGGTTTTTTCGCTGATTATTTCCTGAAGCTACTCTTAGTGAAATCATTGCAATGAGAGATGCATTTATCCTAAATGGCTTTTCTGTTCGTGTGGCCAAAACCCTTACCTCCAACTAATTCCAATTTTACTATTTACTACCTCTTTACTACTTTGATTTTCTATTAATGTGAACTGACATTCCAACTTTAATATTTTTGCAGAACTCTATACTTCGAGCTCTGTCGAGTTCGGTTGCCAGATGACGCTGACAAAAGAAATGAAATATGCTCGCTTTCAAAACATAAATAAATAAATAAAAATGTACAAGTAACAGACGCACTCGCGAATGTTGAAGTCGCGAATGTTAAAACTGGTAGCATTTCTCTAATGGCGAATGTGCGGAACTCGCGAATAGCAAATTCGTGGATGTAGAGGGAATACTGTCGTGTTGTATTATACGAATTTTAAATCAAAAGTCTACGAATGAAATATTTATTTACTAGAAAATTTTAGTTTTTACATTCTCAAACACGTCTGTAAGACAATTTTACGTTGTACTGGAGAAAATCGATTTCGAGTTGTTGTTTTTGTCATTTTGAATTGTTTGTCCGACTTTGCCGGGTAGCTAACGATGTCCCCCATGCCTGGGCCTAGTTAAATTCCTTGATTCGGGGTAAGAGCGCCATGTGATCAATATGACTTTTTTAATTTTTTTTTATTTTTTTTAAATTTAAGGTCGCATCAACTACTCGGTCATTAGCGACCACTATTGGAGTAACGTTATGACATGAAGATGACACGATATGGTGATGATAGGGGGTGAAAGGACGAACACATACAACCATGCCCGAGGCGGGACTCGAACCCGCGACCCCACGGTCCAAGACCACTACGGCACTACTGGCATAGCGACCTCGGCCACGAGGCCGGCGAATATGACGTTTGTTTTCACCGCAACTAGCAAAATCCGCCTGAATGAGCTTTTCTTCGTCACACAGCTACAGAAAGTGAAACGATTTTAAAGGAAAGCTACAATTCTATTTTTGCCTCGACTGGGAATCGAACCTGTGACCCCACCACGGGAAACCTAGCACGCTTCCCATGAGATTTTGAGATTTTAACGGAAACAAACGTTTTGGGATCTCCTGATTTTTTCAAAACATCCAATACAGTCCGTCTGCCTGACTACACTGAAAAACAAATTTTAAAAGTTGGCGAATATCTTGGTAACTAACTCTTGTTCTAGGATACTTGAAACGTGCAGATTCAAAATATGCAAGCCATTAGTCTCTATCGCCCAGCGTTTTTAGATATACTCCTACAACCATTTATATTTCACTATAACATTTTTTGTTATATGGAATGAACATGGAATTAGCTTAGAAAGTAGTAAGATTCAGTCACATGGCACTCATACTATATACTAATATATATATTTCAAGGTATAATACACATTAAAATTCATACACACTGAAAATACTTAATCTATAGTGTATTTGGTTTGAATTTCTTGGCTGTGTATTTGCGTTTGGGGTGAGCATTTGGCATGTCACGCTGAAGTGTCCAGCACAGGGGCCATGGATGTGGATGATGTGTTACATACCCTGACAATATCAGCTATTTTATTTTAAAATGATTGTAAATTGTCAATTTGTTATTTTCTTTTTCTACTACAAAATATTTAATTATATTTCAAACATCGCGCCGTTGAGAATTCGATTCTTCACAAAGATGAACGAATCAGTCTGAAATGCCGCGTAGCCTGCGCTGTGAAGCAGATGCACTGTGACCCATTACATCCAGTGTGAGTGAAATTCTGTCACACACCATTCGAGTTGTATGCTTTTTTGGGAGACAAGGGCTTGCATTTTCGAGCCATAATGAAAATAGGGAATCATCAAATATAGAAAATTTCATGCAATATAGAAGTGAAATAATGAAATATGATAAAACTGACAAGGACGATATGGAAATTCCAGTGTTTCCTGCAATCTCACCAAGAAATTCAGATTCATTGGATTTCAAGTGTGAGCACGGAAATGTCCCATGAAATTAAAAATGAAATTTCTAAAGCCTCTTTTGTCTCCGCCATACTGGATGAAACCCTTGATGTAAGCAGCAAAGGACAACTCAACTCTTTTTATTACATATCTGTAATTGATTGATTTTCTCTTTCCTATTATATTTTTATTATAGATCAGTGTTTTCCATTTTATAAATTATACCAATTCTACTGGTTTGAAATGATATGAATTGGACAATTTTGACAATTTGGTTTGATAGTGCTCTTCTTAAAGCATGAGGACACACATTTCTATTTTGTTAGGTCGTGAACTTAAGTCAACTTTTTCTAACTTTTGCTTAAGCTTGCTGCACTTCAATGACCCTGGTACGTTACTCCATCACCGAGATTTCCTGATGAAAACCATGTTCGTCACTAACTAAAATTAGGTTTTCGGGGAAGAAGTCAGATGCGAGTCAGGGACTTGAATTTTGTGGGTCATTTTGACACCCACCTTTTGTGGTAATTGAACTTCCTCACAACATTTGTATAGCAAAACTAGGAAAACCCGGCAGACGTTGTTCTGCCCTTCATCTCCCCTTTCCCCTCCCATCGCCCTTTCTCACTGTCTCTTCCTCCTTCACTCTGGCCTTGTTTGTGTGTGACTTGCAGATTCTGCACGTCTCTGAAAGTGAGGTAATATCGGGATGCGTCGGCCCAGCAAAAATGTAATCGAATGTTCAGGAAGAGTTCATTCTCGGCCTCAAAATTTAGTTTTAAGGTCCTAGAACGCCTCGTTTAGGAGTATTTAACGATATAGATTCAAAATGCTGCCGAGTGTGTTGCACATTGCATTTGACGTGAATATTTAGTTTTGTTCTACAGCGCCACTTAGTGGAGTTACAATAGAATTAACATCACATAAACCGTCTGAGTGAGAAAACACGTAGAAGTGCCAACTTTCATGGAGGTCGGTCCAACGGTGTCGGAGTTTGCTCTTGTATGTATACCAACATCCAGTTTTATATACATTTAGCAGATTTATAACTTCCAAGAAAATTAACCAACTGATTTGAGTGCCCTCCATGCACTTTTTCAGCATCATTCAGAAAGTCTTGACGTGGCTGTCAGCTTCCTTATAAGTGGACCTGTGAACGCACCTCTGGCTTTCACATAACTCAACACTGTAAACGTGTTGCACAGGTACCGGGGTACCGAAATGCACTCCGAGTCGATGTCTATGCCTTCATAAAATGTTTCACGATTCTCGGCTTGATCTGAAGCTGTGGCATGAGTACGTTGTTAGATTAGTATGTTTAATGCCTTATTTTACGTGGCGAGACTCGGGCCATCAGGCCCGCTCTTCCGTCTGACCACGCAAAATTTCGCTACGCTCCTTCCACCTAGCGGAGAAAGAAGGTATTATCTCGGGCGACGAACAGGCGATTTTGAATTTAGCTCAGAGGCGGCATTTAGGCTTGAGGATCTTTTACATGCAAGTAAATCTACTAACATGGGCCAGCCGGCTTTACTTCCCCTCCGTACGAAGGATTTTCGCCCTTAAATCCACGGCTTCGATCGGGTTTGAACCCGCGAACTTGG
>JAHLJT010005437.1:52063833-52093833 GCA_031308135.1 Acheta domesticus
TTATTTAAAAATCTATTTTTGAAGAAAATGTGTTATTAATAAGAATATACATATTAAGTATTGTAATTGTAGAAAGACGCTGAACAGATATAGGACTTTTGCAATTTTCGAAATTCTGGAAAATCAACAAAAATCGAATCTGCTCCAGTTTTACGAGCGTACTTTCTGGAAAAAAATAAATAAAAAGATTGGAGGAATTTTTGCAAAAAATTGAAACTGATTCGGGCGTTTGTAATATACCCCCCAAAATCAAAAAATCTGTTTCAATTTCAAAAGACCTCAGTATCAACCAGATCAGTCAGGGAACATCAGTTTTGATAAAAGTCCTGCCTACACTTTGACCGCTAACGTTGTTCATACACGGTCAGACGGACGGCAGACGAAGAATGAATGAACAGGCCCAGTTTGCCGTAAACTAATTTTTCCGTATGAAGAGCCAACAGAACATGAATTCTAATCACACAAAGAATTAGAGGAAATCATTTACTATAAGTAGGAGCAGCAATTATCCATGTATCAGTTATCAGCGAGAATTTTCTATCGAAAAATCACTGCAGTATTAGGAACCTTTCTCTGTACTACTTAGGTAGTACGATGAAAGAACGTAAACATGAGGAGTGACGAGAAAATATATGCTTTTTGGTCGTGAACTAATGTTTTTCCAGTCTACCTTCATTCATCACCTCACTATGCTCCGTTTTGGTTGGTAAGCCACTTTTCTAAAAACATTCACTCTCATTTCTTGATACGTAAATAACTATAGTGGAATTACCCGCCTATAGATGAATTTCCCGATAAGCAAGACATTAGTCAGATTGATGAACAATATTCCCAATATTCTGCTTTAGCGGAATTGATCTGGTAGTTTAGACGTTATCTTTGTACATGACATTCAAACCAATTTCTGGACAAACAATGTAGCTTGAATACATATAATTTGACTACGATTTTTATTACAATATTAGCCACACAACCGTTAATCGTAGAGACGAGATCGTAAATACTAAGATGTTATTTAATATCTAAATTTCATTTACTATTACACTTATTTAAGATTGTTCTAATTATACATCTGTGAAGCAATAGTTCTAATATGAAAATCAATTTTGTGCAATACGTTAAACAAAATGCATCTCAAAAGACTAATGATCTATCAGTACTACATTCGTGTGCTCAAAATACCTGTATTTAACATCCATTGAGAGATCTCCAAACCAATAAATGAAAGTTGAAAAACAGCACAGAATGCGATTATTTTAAAACAATATCTTCCAATGTTAGATTAATATTCTTCCATATCATTTCCAATTGCGATTTTCCATGCGTCCCAAATAAATTTTCACGGGCTTATTATTGCTTCCGGTTTACACGTATTCGTGCAGAACACGGAAATTTCAATAAATTTGTTCTTTTAGTCGCAAAATATCAGCAAAGGTCTATTTATAAGAACAACACATGGTTAACAGAAATATATTTAATTTCGAGGCCTTGAATGTCAAATTATCACATTTGAATTGTCAAAAGAAGAAACATCTTTTCGATTTCATTACTAGTTTACAATTTAAAATATCGGATCAGTTTGAAGATGATAAACTCACTTGTTTATTGTGTAAAAAGTAACACTTAAAAATATCTAAATCGATTGTTTCAGTTTACATATTGTCACGAGAAAGCCTTTTTTCAAATTGTGAATTGCAACCCTTTTCTTCATCTTGGATATATCCTGATCAAGATGCAAATATTCAAATACTTGTTCAATAGGTTACAAACAATAAGAAGAAGTCCAACATTAAGAAGAAGAAGTTCAAATCAAGTCCTTCGTTTATGGATCTTTAAAAGGAAGAATCACACATTTATCAATTGCCGCACTCGTTTTCAACGAGATTACAGAAATTTAAATAAGCTTAATCATTTGATCACAAACAAGAAAATAAGAATCAAGTTCTTCGTTTTCAGATCGCCATTAAGACGAATGTTGTTTTCATCGAACAAATATTTAGATCAAATAGTAAGTGTTCAATTTGCACTTGTTCACTACACCACAAACAATGATAAAAAAACAAAACAGTACGTCAGCCGATTCGTGTTGACGAACAAGCGTCGTCGGCCAGAAGCAACAGTTACGCGCGAGAGCGAGAAAAAAAACAACTTCGCGTCTTTCCGAGCAGTAGCAACAACTTGCCAACGACGCGCGAGTCATGGCATGTCGACCGCGACGGAGGTCGAAGCCCGGACCGAAACGACCTCAGGCTGCGCGCGCGCTCGCTCGCGGCTAGCGACTGACAGAGCGCGCGCCGCCGCCCCCGCCTTCGCTTGGGCCCCGGAGGGGGTGGGGTGGGGGTGGGGAGGGGCGGGGACACGGGCGGGGACGGCGACGCTCACATCGAACACGACCACGGAAAGCGGCCTGTGCTCATAAAGGAAAGCGCGGTCTCGGAAGCTACCGATGGCCCGGAAGCTATCGGAGATCCAAAAAGAATGATCAGGCATTCGAATTTTCATTACTGCAAAATTCGAAATACAGGTTCTTCGAATTACAGAATCTTCGAATTAATGAGGCTTTGAAATAACCGTTAGACAAAATCAGTGAAGAGACTCCCATCGCACACTACCACGAAAAGCAGCCTATGCGCCTGAACGATAGGGCGGTCTTGGACGCTCTGGCCCGTAAGCTATCATGATTGGAAGAATAGAGCATTAAATAAGGATAGTCTGCCATTCGAATTGTCATTACTGCGAAATTCGAAATATAGATTCTTCGAATTACAAAATCTTCGAATTACAGAATCTTTGAATTAACGAGGCTTTGAAATAACCATTAGACACAAGAGGGGAGGCGCTCGCATTGAACACGACCCTGGAAGCGGCACACGCTCGTAGATAACAGTGCAGTCTCGAAGTGCTGGCCTGGAAGCTGTGGGAGTTCAGAATATCCAATAAGGACGGTCGAATTAACGGTGCTTTGAAATAACCATCAGGCATGAGCGGAGCTCGCATCGAACACGACCTATGCTCGTAAACGAAAGGCTGGTATCGGCAGAGTAGGTCCGGAAGCTATCGTGATACGGAGATCAGAACATCCAGTGAGGATGGTCTGGCAAGGATGGACGCTCTCAAACGAAAGCGTGGTCTCAGAAGCGCTGGTCCGGAAGCTACTGTTGTGATTCGGAAACCAGAGCATTCAATAAGGATGGTCTGGCATTCTAATCTAAAATACAACAAAATTCGAAATATTAGATCTGCTTATTTCGAAGATTCCGTAATTCGAAGACTTTGAAATAACGATTCTTGGAAATACCGAATTTTCGAAATGCACAGTCTTAGAAATACTTAATAAGTGTCCTACGCTCGTGAACGAAAGCGCAGACTCAAAAGCGCAGGCCCGAGAGCTAGCGGAGATCAGAACATTCAATGTGGATGGTCCGGGATTCGAATCTTTACGGGATGTTAAAAAAAGAGACTTTAAAATAACGATTCTTGGAAATACCGCATTGTCGATATTCATAGACTTCGAAATATTTAACAAGCGTCATAAAGAACAGCACATTCTCAGAAGCGCTGGCTCAGAAGCTGTCGTTATGATTCGAATATCAGAACATCCTAT
Organism: Acheta domesticus; assembly: GCA_031308135.1. Classification (NCBI taxonomy): domain Eukaryota; kingdom Metazoa; phylum Arthropoda; class Insecta; order Orthoptera; family Gryllidae; genus Acheta; species Acheta domesticus. The sequence continues at coordinate 52,067,438 of JAHLJT010005437.1, forward strand.
AAGGAAGGAAGGAGTACTAAGAAATTCGAGATAACGGATATTCTAGTTAGGGAATCTTCGAAAAAAGGAGACTTTGAAATAACAATTCTTTAAAATATCGAATTTCGGATTTTCACAGTCTTCGAAATATTCATATTTGAAATATAAAATCTTCGAAATTACATCACATACACATTTGTTACAAATACTCATTTTTGAACATAAACCAACGTCATTTGAAATACTTAAAAAATATTAATATTCCGGATATTCATTATCTGAATATCAATACAAGGATCCCTGTTAACCTCCAAAAACGGTGTCTTAGATATCCAAATCTTTGGTCGAATGTTCATAATTTCGCATTTTAGAAACATCAACTCTTCGAAATTGAGCTGGAAGTACTGTACTGCTGTCTGAACTAAGCTGGAAGTAATGGTGTTCTTTAAACTTCGGAATTGAGCTGGAAATATGGGACTGGGGAGAGGTCGCTCGCATAAAATACGATTTCGTAGAAAGGCTCGCAACTGAAAGCGCAATCCTGAAAGTTAACTTTATGATTCAAAAATCAGAGCACGCAATAAAGATAGGGCAATCGAATCAGCGAATCTTACTGTCTTCGATATTTTTAAGTTAGGAACTTCATACCTTTGAAACATCAAATCTTTGAAACTTTATACCTTCAAACTTTTGTTTTCTACGCTCGAGACCAAAATTAAAGACCTTGAAGTTTGCTTTATGATTCAAAGTATCACACAGATTCACAGAAGAATCTGCAACTGTTCTTAACTTATGATTCCGCATCTATTATGAACTTCGAAACATGGAATCTTCCAAACCTCGAATCTTGGAATGAATGTGGATATTCGAAATTTTGATTATACGAAAACAACTATCAGCAAAACGTCGAATTCTGAATCACCAAATCTTTAAATTATCTCTATTTTCGGGATTGGAACTCAAGAAACACGAATTATGATAGGGCTCTTTCATTCACTCTTCCAATTCTAAGTAAACTTTATCAAATGAGAGTCTGCATGATACCAAAATCAAAGCGTTTGAGTTAATCCAACTAATTAATTTTTCTTGTGTAGAAGTGAATGAAGTACAGAGGTGGACATTCGCAAAACTTGTTCTCGAATTTTTGAATCTACTGTTTCTCAAACTTCGAAACTTCGAATTCCGCAGAAAAATTGCTAAAAATGTTGAATTGTAAAACTCGATATTTTAGGTGTTTTTATTATTGCAGCATTAATTTAATACAGACCTGCACAACGCCTGCTCCCGCGGGCATTCTGCACTTGGGAGCCGATCGTCTGCCCGTGGCAGCGCCGAAAGTGCAAGTAATGGGGAGTAGGAAGCTTTGCGGGGAGGGGAGAAGTCTGACGTAGCACGACGCGGCGCGTAGATTGAATGCCTGGGCGTCTAATAATGATCCATGCTTCAAAATTAATTGCCCATTTGTTTAAATGGATTATGTCTAGTATTTCAAGTTACCAGGGTCATAATTCACTGTTTACGTTCTGTGCACTACTGAATATCCACCTTTGTATCCACCAATGTATGTATTTTCATTTTCTAATTTTTTTTTGAAGAAAATTGCATGCTCATTGTGACTCATATGCATTATTTTAAAGCAATAGCTTTAAAATATATGCTTCCATACAAGAAAACAATATTATTTAATTCTAACACAAAATTGCAATTTAATAATTGATTGTTCACCAGGAATGTTATAATTTCCAAATCATAGAAAAATGAACAAAATCATGAGAGCAATCTCTCACATCAAGATTGACATAAAAATAGAATATGTGGCAAGTCCAAGAAGGGTATTGTTTAATAGCACATTTGGGACCATTTTTCCCCAGTATGAAACTGAACAAAACAGATCAACGAACAAAATTCTGTGACGATATGTTACGGACAATCGTAAGGTAATGAAGGGTATTGGTAAATTAGAACAGAAAATAATCATGATTTTTTTTAAGAACAATCTGTTTTTGCTTTGAGAGAACCGTCTTATTCAATTAAACATAGTTAATAAAAATAGTTTATTGCTGTCATCATCAAACAAAAACAATTCAGTATCAAAATTTTGTGTTTAGCACAACACTAAATTTGTGATTACATCGTAACAAAGCGAATTACATTAGAAGCCCTGCAAGCAATTATAATACTTGGTGTCGAAATCTAATATGTATAATTCGTAGAAGTTTCATATTTCGCCCTGTCATATACCGAGAACAAACATTTGCAATATAATACAAAAGACAATATTACTTCAACTGTATATGACCGTCATGTTCTTGCCGATTGCTCTTTAAATTTAAGCGCTATCTTTCGAATTGCGCATTCTCATTGGTGGTTCCCACTCCTAGATTGGGTCTCATCCCCACCCTTCATCGATTTTCTCATTTGCACTCGAGTTGCCCGCACGCAGCTCCTGAGGTCAGTGAAAGTGCAAAATGCTGTGCAGGTCTAATTTAATACTACTACATATACTCAATTCTATGGTTAGGGTAAGGAGTTGCAAAAGCGGAGAAGGGGACACGATAAGGGAAGGCGGAAAAGTCACTTGTATTGACTGGCAATGGTGGCTAAGGGCATCAACTGATGGCATTGCAGAGCCTGTGATCGGGAGGTCCTAGAATTCGAGTCCCGACGGTGGCAGAGTTTTCAGACTACCTACACAGCTACAAGTAGGTCGAATTCAGCTGCTGTCTGGAGGGGAATTCTGGCAGCCGGCTGCTCTGGTTGGTAGTTTTCCGTGGTTTCTCCGATCAACGCCAGGCGAATGCCGAAGCAGTACCCCTACAAACGGGCCGGGGACCGCGCGTGATCTTTCCTTCCTCGTCGTTGTCCTATCGTCACCTCTTACGTACACACACTTTGATCACATGTACTTCACCACCACACTTGGGAGACCAGTCGGGAGCGTAGAGGTTGTCCCACCTGGGTAAGATAGGGGTAAGATCTCCGCCACCTCCAGCGATAAAACATGCAATACACTTTCGGGATTAATGACCTAAGCCGTCATCAATCATTCAATCGACTGCATTGACTTGACTTCATAAACATAAAAATCAAAAATTCTGTTCTAGAAGTGAGCAATATGAAACACGTTTTACGACCACCCACCCACCATTATGTAGCATTTTCCAAACAATTACACCAAAACTACAGACGGGGACATTCATGTCTTCGAAACATCCAATCGAATCGTCAATTCTTCTCATTCACGAATCTTTGAATCTGAGAAACGTCTAATCTCAGAAGCTTCGAATCTGTCGATTCTTGCATCTTCAAATTGTCGGTACTGAAAATCCCTGAATATGTGAATCCGCGATTATGCATTTTCGCGAATATGCGAATCCGAGAATATACGAATGTTGTAATCTAGATTCCTCGAATCTGTTTACTATAAAATCTTAGAATACGAAAATTTTCTAACTCGAAATCCTCATGAAATTTTGAAACTTATTCCATTTAAAAACTGAAAACTCCAGTTGAAATTTTTACACAATCCCGGGAAGTGGTATACAGACATAATATACAATTCCGTTCCGGTTGTTACCATTGTGATAAACTATCAGAACATTCTATAGCGATTAAAATCCACTAAATGAAAATTCACAAATCTTCCAAGTAAGGAAACCGAATTTTCGAAACTAGGAATTCTTGGAACGTGAATCAGAATTGTGCACTCTGGAAATACGAATCCTCGAAATTTAAATAGACAGACTTGAATATTTGCGGTATATATTGTTTCACATTTTCTTGACGTAAGAGAAGATTATTACAAAATCTATTTATTCTGCTTGCTTAAATATATGTCCGTATAGTTATGTTGTAATTTCATTTAACATGTCCATCATATATGAGGTTGTTACTAATTTCTTCAGCGCGCATAAATTAAGAGAAAACTAAGCAGTTTTTGACCATGTGACAGGTGTCAATAGTTTCATATAGTACTCAGGATCTCGGGGAAAATCGAAAACACCGAAATAGTTTGGGTTTTGACTAAAAAAATAAAATATTTGATCATGTTATTGATTTACTTATTTATTAGTAAAAACTGTGTGAGGTTTATGGGCGAGAAGTAATATCTGGCGCATTTTCTTGACCTCCAGAATCTCTTCCCAACATTTTTACTATAAATAGTTTAATGATGAATAAAAGTTTAAAAAAGTGAAGTTTGCAACTTTTGAAAACTAGACATGTTCCGTCACAAGTTTATTTGCGTATGAACGCAGCTAAGCGATAAACGAACTGCAGATAAACATTTTTTGTATTACTAACAAAATAGAAACATACCCCTACTATTACAAGCAAATGGAGAGCTCGACAACACGTATCCATAATGAAGCTACTATTATGCTCAGAACAAAAAAAAAAGCGCCATCTCAGCATTTGCTCAATGGATAAATGAATCTGGACAAAAACCTGATCGAGGTGGGGGTCATTGACCCGGAAGCTGCAGTGCATTCCGCCTATTCTCGCACTGCACGTAGTGACTAGATTGGTATTCTCAATGTTTCACTGCTTATGACACAGCTGGCGTAATGCAGGAAGACTCCAAAGAAGATGATGTCCGCCTTTAAATTCTTACTGTTTACATGTAGCATTATGGGACAGCATTTTTTTTTTGATATTCTTGGTATGTAAAGAACTGTTCCATGTTATTCCTGTGTTCGTTATCATTGGTTTTTGTTAATATATTTAATGTATTGCAGAGTAATACGAGAGTATTTTATTTGCTGTTCTTTAGTAATGTGTGTATTCCATATTGGAAAACGAATTTTGTGTGGTTTTGTTTAGCTGCATGTTCGTTGCTATAGGCCACTAGTTACGATATTTTTCGGTAAAGTTATTACTCAGATAAAACACGCGTATCGCGTGGCAATAATTATGAGAGGTTAGCGAATTGAAAAGTTGGTGATGGCTGTACCTAAAATCGGCAAGCACACAAATGATGGTTCACGCAGATGATGGCACGAGCGCGTTTGGGTAGGGGACACACACGTGCTGCAATTGCATCAATTACGACTGTCCCAGAATATCGACGATTAGTCTCGGGTATTAATACATCACGCGATCCCATGTAAACATATGTACTTCATGGGGAACATACGTTTGTTCCAACTCATTAGTTGAGACATGTCATTCGGTCAATGGCACGCAAAATTGGACTGAAATGAGAACAAAGATAGCAATTAGTTACTGAATGGAATATGAAATATATGTTACAGAAATGATCTCGCTTTATCTGTTGAATAAAGTATAAAATAATACAATGTGTATGTACTATATATGTAATGTGAGTATAGTGTGCGGGCTATGGTAGAACAATCCGAATCCATAGAGATAAGGTTTGTAATATCGTAATATTGTAGAGATAAGGTAAGACAAGGTTTATAATTTCCCTTTTATTTTTAAAGAATGAAAATAAGATTAAGTTTAAGTTTTGTAGCTCGTAAATAACTACGTCTATGAAGAGACAAGCTCACTCTGTTGTTTGATCTATAAATAGTAATCATGTAATCTCTGGCGCTCTGTATCGTAAGGATGCCAAAAGTGTAACGAACAGCCAACAAACTTCAGGAAGAAAAAATTATAATACTTCAGAAAGTGGAGAGAAGATTACAGAAGACAAATTTAGTTGTTGCATGTGAAATCCTCCTAATCACTATATCAATATAAATAAGGAACTATTCGTTGTTTTCATTTTCTAAATTAAGTTTTCTCTATTTTTTAAGTAGTGAATTAATTTTCTTCTGGATAATTGATATACTGCAACTTTAAAGGTAGATTCCCTACCGAGTTGAAAGGCACGATGAAAAAGGATACACTTTCTTGAATAATGTGTATATTCCGTATTGGAAAACAATTTTTTGTGGATTTGTGTGATTGTATTTCGCATTCTTTTAACATTCGTAAACTTAGGTTAATGTTTGGTGCTGAAACAGTTCCATCCATTCTTCTGAAATAACCAGCCGTAATACCCGAGATTGAAATCGAACGTCTCAGAGCTTCTCATTCATAAACCAAAGAAACACGTTTGTCTATGTTCGTGTTGAATATATCAGTTTGACCGAGTAATTCACTTTCGTTTAATAGCATTTTGGCCAGAACAAGTCGGAAGCAGTACGACCGTACGATCTGAGTTCTGAGCTCTAGTGATTGGGAGTTAGTGAGGGTTGGAGATATTCAGTAGTAAATAGCCGTGTGCTCTATGGTCCGATTAAAATAAGTTGGTGATTGACAGTTGCGAATGGAAGGAAGCGACGTTGACAGGTTGCGTACCACTGATCACGTGCTCCCGGGACACGAAAATAAACACTTGAAATAAATACTTATTAAAGTAACCAAATCATACACTCATATTGCATGAAGCTACAGCTTCAGAAGCACAAGTGTCAATCACCAACTTATTTTAATTGGACGATAGTGTGCAGTACTCGGCGGAACACGGATCCTCTAGCTGTCTACCTGAGAAAGTAATTCTACAATTTTCGGTCTTTTTTGTTTTCCTTTGTACATTTGATTTATTTATGGTTTTAGAAATCAAATATTAAATTGTTTTTCAATTTGTTTATAAATAATTGGCAAAAATGTAGGAGTTTACTTCAAACATCATAACTCTTCAACAAATTGATAATTTTGATAATTCATTTTTAAATTAATTACAATTGAATTATCTAGTGAATGAACTAGAATGGTAAAGATATTGTGAAAAGTAAAGAGTCAGGACTTGTTTATTTGAGAAAAAATTGTTTAGAAATTTTGTCTGGACATTACATTCATAAACCTGAAACTTCCATAAACCCTCAATTTCACGGAACTGTGAGGACCAGATTTTCAGAATTGTTACTCGACTGGAATTGTGATTATTAGGTAGATATGTTTGTTATTCTTCCTGAAATGTTCCTGCTAGGATATGTATGAGGTTATTCAATGGATCTCTTTGTGAGTGAAAAATGAATCTTTTGTAAAATTGCATGTATAAACTCTTGTGGTATACAACATGGCATCCGTTCAGGTCTCAAGCACCTTACAACATTGTTTGATCTGTTGAAGTGTCGAGGCAGAAATAAAGGAACAACCCGCTGTAGCTGGAGCGGCACGGAAGTCGTATGTCACTCATGCTTATCTTGTGTCACTATGTAAAAATAACGTTTGCACTCATTTTTACTCTCTGTTCCCATTTCTCAGAAAATTAGTTATGAATGTGAGTGATTTTATTAAAAAATCACCGTTTGCTACTCAGATGAAATAGTATATTCTTAAAAGAGCGTAGAATGATAGCTATTATTCAGAAGTTGATGTTTACGACACGAGCGACGTAGGAGCGAGTGTCGGAATTTCTACGAGTAAATAATAGCCATTCTTTGCGAGTAAAACACTATACTTTCTCTATGACTTAGAAATTGATGTTTTAAAAATAGCAAACTTAATTAAATCTAAACATAACCTACGAAGATATTGGCAACAAACTCGCCTACCAGATATTAAAAAGAAAATAAATAAATTATCTCGAATTATTAAATCTCGTATTGATAAATATGAATTCAGTAAGTTTCAAAATTACATACAACAAATTCACCCTAATAGTAGACCCCAATGGTCTACTGTTAAACAGCTAATGAAATCTTATTCCCCAATTCCTATTTTAAATAATGGAAATTATACAGCATATACTGATGAGCAAAAAACTAATCTTATTGCGGACCATTTTGAAAAATCATATACACCAAATCCTGTAATTAATCAAGAATTTCATGATAAAATAGAAATATTTATGTGTTCCCCTATTTATTCTGTTCCTACAGCTATTAAGTATATTTCTTCTCATAAAGTACTGAATATAATACAAAAATTAAAAATAAATAAAGCCTCAGGTCATGACGGAATTTCAAATAAAATGCTAAAAGAATTAAATATCTCAAATGTAACTAACTTAGCACAAATATTCAATGCTATGCTTCGTCTTTCTTACTTCCCTCAAGCTTGCAAATTTGCTCTTGTTCTTCGTATCTGCAAAGCTGGCAAAGATCCCAAGAACCCAATGCACTATAGCCCCATTAGTCTTCTGTCGTCATTATCAAAAATTTTCGAAAAATTATTATTAACTCGTTTTCTTAATTATATATTTAATTTAAGTTTTACCTAATTATCAATTTGGTTTCCGCTCAAATTACTCCACCACAACTTTTACGTGTTTCAGAATTAATAGCAGATAGTTTTCATATCAAACAACACACCATCGGCTTTTTCTTATAGTTCAAGCATTTGACAAAGTTTGGCATGTAGGCCTTTTATTTAAATTATACGATATAGGTATTCCAATATATTTATTCAAAATTATTAAAAATTTTTCTCTTTGATCGTCATTTCGTAGTTAAAATTAACTCCTCTCTCTCCAGTGTACGATCAATTCAATCAGGAATTCCTCAAGGTTCTACTCTTTCTCCTTTACTTTTTAATATTTACATGTCTGATGTTCCCTACTTACCTTTTATTACAATAGCGCTCTATGCAGATGAGACGGCATTATTTGCTACTCATAATAATATCAAAATTGCACGTAATACACCACAAAATTCTATTCAAAAATATATAAAATGGACAACGCTGGGGAATACTGATAAATCCGACTAAAACTCAAGCAAATATGTTTACTCTTTGTAAAATAACTAAAGACCTTCCCTAATTATCAACAATATCAATAATCCTTGGCTTGACAATAATATACCTGTTGAATATTTAGGATTACATTTAGACCAACGTCTCACTTGGAAATCACATATTCAAATCACATATTATCACTAACAAATCCTATCACATAATTTCAAAATTATACCCTATCTTTAACAACAATTCAAAATTAAGAATAGATTGTGAAATTTCAATTTTTAAATACACTCATCTACAAACATCAAGAAAATTCAAATTATTCAAAATAAATTCCTAAGAATAATACTAAAAGCAGATTGGTTCATTTCGAATAAACAAATCCATAGAGAGCTTCAAATTGACTCCATTAAAACCTTTATAATTAAACAAACTCAAAATTTCTTTAATACATTATTCCTTTCTCCTGCATCTCAATACTTTACACTAGGTCAAAATTATTCTGCTCTTCGCATTCGTTCACACTTTCCCAAAGACATTTTTCGCCCTCCCTAAATATACATATCTTTATTCGGTTTAATTCAATTGTTCTAAATTTAACCTCTAACTATCCTTTCTAACTTTTATTATAACCCTTACTCATTTCAATTAGTTATTTTTCATGTACTGACTTATTTTCCATACTCATTTTCAAAATTGGTAAAAACTTAATTTACCAAATTTTAAAGCTCTGGTATCTTTCCAAAATGTTATTTGTAAAGTCTTCTTTTCAAACTCCTGAAAAATTATATTGTAATTGAACAGGAAATAAATGATTTCAAAAATTAGCAAATTAAAACATTTGAAAAGTTTTAATTTTTTGAAATAATGTTACATTCACTGCACTTTTCTGTTCGTTAATAACAGAAAATTATAACATTAACTATAAACGAGTAAAAAAATAAATATTACAAACATAAATAATCTAGATTTGCTTTTTTTTGAAAAAATGAATTGTGAAATTTGAGCGATTAGTAATATTTATTATCGAGAGATATGACTCTTGATTTGAGCAGATTTCATTTAAAATAGAATTACTAGTAGTGCAAGATATACCTTGAATACGAGTATTTTAAATGATAGCTGTATTATGTTCTACCGATTGCCGTAGTGTTTGCGTTTGACATTTTCTTTGATATTGAATCATCCACATAACCTACTATATCCACATAACCTTCTAACTACTATAACCGTGACACACTGCTTGTCAGTCTGAAATACAAAACTTATTTTTATAGATTTTTATGAATGATGAAAACACATTACTACTACGTTGTAATGATGTTTTTGCAGTTAGGTATTATAATTTCACTACCCACTTTATTGAAAATGTGTGATTTTACAAGGCGATGTTTTCTTTCTCTGCCGTTACATCTGTCCGTGGGTTTTCCTGCCATTAATTGATCTTAGTACTGCAGAATTCTTTTCAAATTATAGGGGATAGTGAGGTTGGGATGGAGGATCTTAAGGCAAAGAATGAAGTAGGACTAATCGCTGAAGGTTTACTGATGTTGCTTCAGAAACTGTTTCTGAAACTACATTGCATTGATCGAAGAAATTCTTGCTCTCGACCGATCAGAACTTCTACAATTTAGCGGATAAGAGCAAAAGTAGTGTAAGTCGAAAAACGTATTTTCCGGAAAATGATGAGTAACCCCAAAACGCTGTAAAACTATAATGCTTAGAAATAAATGACTTAAAATGTTATGAACGTGCTGAGAAAATTTTCGTTTAATTTACTACAGATATTTTAATTAGATTATTATATTAAGCTTATTAATTAAATAATTAACTATTTTGTTGACTTTCACAACTTCTGCACACACCGTTTCTGAAAACTATGACTTACATTCAAATAATTGTCATGCATAATTTTCGTCTGAGATAGTAATGTAATGGAAAAATATGAGAAAATAGGGCTCTGTCACGATTTTCAACAAAGTAAGAGCAATTTTGAAGTTGCGATTTTGATCAGTGCATGTATCACTAAAGTGGTTAAATGATTTTTTTCGAGATGCTTCTTCTGTGATGGGTGCAGATACACAGGAAGCTATTTTTTGAGAGCCCCTTGAAGTTGTTGTTTCGTACCTATTATATAACCCACAATTGCATGCAGCAATACGAGCAATTTGTTGGCTACTTCTGCAGAGTGTTGGTCTCTAGCGAAGAAATATTGAAGTTTGACTCACACCATTTTACACTGTGATAGAACAATGTACAAACCAGTACAAACCATCTACCAGCGCATCTAACTCAAATCTTCCAAAATTTGACTTACACCACTTTTGCTCTCAACGGCTCAATTATTCTTGTGACAGTAACGTTATTCTTTCTAGCAATTTAGCTCGTCTCGACAACTTCACCGAGATCTCATCTAGAACTACCGAGATCATGTAATCTTGACGCTGCCCAGCCAGTAATTTTCTTCACATTGACATGATCTTTGTCGGGTATTAGATTGTATTGGACTACATTATTTATTCTTTACAGATGAAATGAGGGATTTCCAATTACAAGACAAATGGCTGATTCTAACAAAAACTTTTTAATCTGTAACATTGACTTCGTTCGGGTGCCTTCCACTATGTTATTTGCCAAAAATACATTTCGGGAGGAACCAATAAGATGCAGTCACGCAAGTTTCAACTCATACGGCGGAACATCACATAAATAAGCAACAGAGTCATATCTCGCTTCTGATCATTTACCACACATTGGAAATGAATAAAAGAGATTATAACTTACAGCGAATTTCCTTCAGTCGCTCCATTTCCCTGTTCTTTGCACAACCTTCTTCCCGGTAGAAGACAAACCCCTGTAACTACGCATGATAATTTTGTTTCGTGAAACGAGGCATTGTGAAAGTTTCTTCTGTGAACATCAATTCATCTTTTTACAAACGATATAACCTCAAAACTGTAGAGGTCCAAACCCTTTGCTTATTATTACGTTAACTCTAGCGCTCTATTCTCCCAGTTTTAGAAGAAAGATGAAAGTTCGTGACCTAATATGGAGAATGTTGCGTGAGTCAGAAGATATTAAATTTAACTCAACTCGTTTCGCCCGATTTCCATCACAAGTTTACTTTGGATTGCAATGTTCGGAGACGCGGAACGGTTTGGCAATTTAGAGTTATTAATATAACTCTAAGGTCACTAGCCCTTTACTCACTCGAAGTGTCATATTCATAAATTGTTTATACGTTTTAGTTATACTACTGTAAGGTCTTGTCGACTTACCGTAACCAGAACGTCACGCCAGTCTTAACGGTCGACGTTCGTTTAGGATTTTACAGTCTGCCTTCCGTAAGAACAGTTGAAACAAATTATGTTTTGCCGAAAAAGCATATGAGTACGATTCCAAAACAGGGTATTTTTATTCAAATGTATCTATATATTTGTAATATTTGTGTGTTTGTATTTTATGGGCTGCCGTACCGTTCATCCGATTGCAATAAAACTTCATCAACTTATTGCTTGCACTTGCGCGAAGAATATAGGCGTAGTACACTGGAAATATGCATATGTCTGTCGCACATAGACGCACGTTGATGATGATTTTATGTGTCTATGCCAGACTTGCACAACGCCTGCTCCCGCGGGCATTCTGCACTTGGGAGCCGATCGTCTGCCCGTGGCAGCGCCGAAAGTGCAAGTAGTGGGGAGTAGGAAGCTTTGCGGAGAGGGGAGAAGTCTGACGTAGCATGACGCGGCGCGTAGATTGAATTCCTGGGCGTCTAATAATGATCCATGCTTCAAAATTAAATGCCCATTTGTTTAAATGGATTATGTCTAGTATTTCAAGTTACCAGGGTCATAATTCACTGTTTACGGTCTGTGCTCTACTGTATATCCACCTTTGTATTCACCACTGTATGTATTTTCATTTTCTAATTTTATTAAAGAAAATAACATGCTCATTGTGACTCTTCAGCATTATTTTAATGCAATAGTTTTAAAATATATGTTTTTATATAAGAAAAAATATTATTTAATTCTATCTAATACAAAATAGCAATTTAATAATTGATTGTTCACTAGGAATGTTATAATCTGCAAATCACAGAAAAATGAACAAAATCATGAGAGCAATCTCTCACATCAAGATTGACATAAAAATAGAATATCTGGTAATTCCAAGAAGGGTAATGTTTAATAGCACATTTGTGACCATTTTCCCCCATTATGAAACTGAATAAAAGAGATCAACGAGCAAACTTCTGTGACAATATGTTACGGATAATCGTAAGATAATCATGGGTATTGGTTAAAAAGAATGCAAAGGTTTTATATTTTATACGATCTCGTAAACGACTCTACACTCTTGTCAGAAATTAGAACTGAAAATAATCATGATTTTTTAAGAACAATATGTTTTTTGCTTTGAGAGAACCGTCTTATTCAATTAAACATAGTTAATAAAAAATAGTTTATTGCTGTCATCATCAAACAAAAACAATTCAGTATCAAAATTTTGTGTTTAGCACAACACTAAATTTGTGATTACATCGTAGCAAAGCGAATTACATTATAAGCCCTGCAAGCAATTATAATACTTGGTGTCGAAATCTAATATGTATAATTCGTTGTAGTCTCACATTTCGCCCTGTCATATACCGAGAACAAACATTTGCAATATAATACAAAAGACAATATTACTTGAACTGTATATGACCGTCATGTTCTTGCCGATTGCTCTTTAAATTTACGCGCTATCTTTCGAATTGCGCATTCTAATTGGTTGTCCCCACTCCTAGATTGGGGCTCATCCCCACCCTTCCTCGATTTTCTCATTTGCACCCGAGTTGCCCGCAAGCAGCTCCTGAGGTCAGTGAAAGTGCAAAATGCAGGTCTGTGCAGGTCTGCTCTATGCGGACTCAAGCGCCTCTGAACAGAATGCTTCTATGCAACGCGCCTCACCCTCAAGTATTAAGCGCCTATTTGCTGAGTGTTCTGCCCCAGCAATTGTGAAATAACGGCCGGAAGTATTATTTAATCGTTATCTCGTACAAGCAAATCAAATTTCTCCAAGCCAAGTGTCATAGCAAATGCATACCCGAACTTGAGAGAGAACGTTTTAACAATGTAGTCGTGTACCAGATTGTTTGCGTTCGTGTACCAGTGTTGCCAGATTATTTTTGGTCAAAGCCGTGATTTTTAATACAGCTTAGTGAAAAAGCGTGATTTTTTTGGAAACAGAGGGACAAAATAAAAAAGTAATATTTTAATTGTATCGAACCAGATACATTTATATAGCTTTCAATCCAAACAACGCAGTCAGTAGGTTATCAGATTTCAACAGGTGATCCAGTCTCAGATGAAAGTACTTAAAAGATATTTTATAGGTAGTTTCGTAATCTGAAGAAGACGTACCTGCCATTGCAAAATAGTCTGTTACTGTTTTGCAGCGTGAGAGCTGTCTTCAAGTTCTATACAATATCATTTTGCCCACCATGAGAAACGTTCCACTCTTTCTTACACAGTCGACAATATGCTGTATACTCGTTTGACTTTACCTCGCACAGCCAATTATAATCACGTTCCCATTTAATGTTGTATTTTGTTGGGATTTCCCTAGTTTAATTTTATTAATGGGTGTGTCTTGGGCCGACAAATCCAAACTAGTCCGAAGAACTATGATATTCTTTACTCATCTTCAAACAAAGCGTGAAGGAATAGCAGCACAAAAGTAAAGTACAGGTTATTCTCCAAGAAGGGTGTTTGTCGAACCCAATAAGCGAGGCGAGCTCTCATTTTGTTAAAAAATGAACAGCGAGTTGCGATCTGCGATGGCGTGGACACTAAAGACTCGACACCCCTAGCTCTATGAAAGCAATGCGACGTCCTAGTCACCCGATTATCAGCCCCTTCCCCCCATTGCATTTTGCGACGACCTACTCATCTGCTACTGTCCCTGAGATTTATTTCACGTGCCTTTTTCTTAATTTCCCCTTTGTTGTATTATTTTGCCTTGGGCAATTTAAATCGAAAGATTTTACAAAAGCGTGATTTGGGCTGTACCACGCAGGACATTTACTTTAAGACAAAAAAACGGGACGTCCCGCCAAAACCGGGACAACGTCTGACAACGCTATCGTATACGTAGTACAAGTACGTGTAAGTGTGAGTGCGTAAGAGAAGAAGGCAGCACAAGGAAGAGGAAGGCACATGGAGCGCGATGCATGACCCTTTTGTTATAATGCTGTCCTGGCATTCGTCTGTCGTTGAAGGGAGAAACCACAAAAAATAATACCGATCACAGAATCCGGTCGTTAGAATCCTTCTCGATAAAGTGGCGTCGAAAAACCTCCACCATTAGGGTTCGAACTCTAGAACTTCCCCGGTGAGCGACACTGCAGAGTCAAGGGCAATGCTGTCACAGAGCCAGTCCGTAATTAGGAACGGAAAGATAAATTACTTTTTCATTTCTATGGAAAATGCCGTCGCTTCTAACATTGTTTACTATAGTTTTGTCATTGTAATTAGAATGTGGCCACAATTTGCTAGTAGTGTAAGTTTCTAGGTTTTAGAACGGATTGCAAAGAGTTGACGTTGACAAATGATCCCCATTTCTTTTGACGATGAAGGAAGTCACATTCACCTAAGATATATTGATTCTTGTACTAACAACAACTGTCATTTGCAGGGACCCTCTTTGCTTTATTTCCAATAACTCTTTATAACTATTGTTAGTTAATGATGCATTCACTAAAGTACTAAATGCACTTTTTATGCATGTTATGTAGTATTTTGTTGAATATTCCTAAGCTCTTCACAAATAATTTCATATCAGTTCGATATCAACGAACGCTGCATTGCGTGTGAGTTGGGGTTTGAATCAACTTTATTGCAAACGCTGTCATTTTTAGTGGTGTTATAGACACGTTCTACAGTTTTTTGATGTAATGATGACCTTTTGTCTGATAACTTATTCTCTCTAAATTTTCTCAAACAGTCCGACTGTATTTTTGTTAAACTCCTTCGTTCCTTTGTAAATACGAAGCATTGGTAAACTCTGTTGTTAGTCCCATAGCGCTCCGATAATCGGGATTTATGTTTAGTTAAAAATGTAATAATGACTCTGAATGCAATAAGAATACGTTTCAAGAAACTATATTTTCCCAATAAAATATTTCAGGATGTTAACAAAGAAAAAATATTTACGAATTAGACAGTATAGAAAACCCTGGTTAAAACCCCAGTGTCGCGGATATATAATAACCGGGCGGGATATACGATTTTCCTCTCGGAAAGCAAAGGATTTTCTCTGCAGGTCACAAAACGTCTCCAAATCCGTTGACGGACGTGGATCGATGCTGTTTGCGTAGTCCTTTATTAAGAATCGCAATGAATTTGCTGTCTTTGTTTCTTATTAAATTTGTTGTTCACCATGAAGACTTTTGAGATTTACACTTTTGAGCGGGAATCAATTATCACTAGAGACCGGAAAAATATGTAGTATTAAACGTCAAAATATGTACATAAATATGTTATGAAAACAGTAAGAATATGTAAGAAATATGTAACATCGGATATAATATGTAATATTAAAATTCTCTAATTAAAAACTATTTACATAGCAAGAAATTGCATTTAGAAAAACTGCTCACTTTACATCATACAACTTTCTCGTCAGTAGTAAAAGATTAATCTATTGTAATGCAAGACCGTAGTTTAGCAGCCGGACAAATCGCAATAGAAGCCATTGCACAAACTGGCAAGATCTACGACCAGCAAACAAACACTGTAGCATCTTCATCGAAGTGTTACACGTCGGCTATCGCAAATTTTTCTCGGAAATTAAGGTTACAGATCACAAAACTCGGTTTCAATGATATTTTGGACTCCTAGATTTCCCCAAATATATAGGGAAAATTCTGATATAAAAACCACAACATCTTTTGCTAAAAAAATATGGAATTAAATTGCAGAAAATTGATAAAATAAGAAAATATATTGTGAAAACGGCAAAATATATAAAATATGTAATATAGTGCTAAATATGTAAAAATATGTAACACAAAAATTCGATATTGTGTTAGGAGGGCTCTGATTTGCCAAGATTACAATTTTGAGAACGGTAAATTGAAAGACAAAAATAAGTAATTACATAAAAATCTGGTCTCTAATTATCTTAAGTAATATCACGAGAAGTGCTGTGCTAGCCGGTAAATTCACGACTCGCGTAGCGAGGAGTGAATTCACCGGCTAGCACAGCACTTCGAGTGATATTTAGTGTGACTATTTCACGAATAAACACATTACATGATTTGAAAGGATAATTTAAATCACAGGAATTACGAAAAAGGGAAATATTACTCAAAATTACAAACGAAAAATGAAAACCTTTCATTCAGCTCCGACTTATCACTGCCTCCTGGAATAACTTAAAATGAAGTAACATTTGAATAACAGTTTAATGCAGAAAATTATTTCAAATATGTTTCAATTTTATGGTAATAAAACTTTGAAAAAACAATAGTAACAAAGCTACTTAAAAGAACATTTATTACAAGCATAATCATTAAAGTTGTTGGAAGTTGTTTTCCAAGTCTTGACCTTCCGTGAAAGTATTTGAAATGGAAGATGTACAAGATGAATTAGCAGCGGAATTCGTCGATTCGAATGGATTGAACATACGTGTGCACTCATTAAAGTATTTTCCTGAATAATTTTTGATGTAACGTTCCACGTTGTTTTCACAGCATATTTTTTGTACTCTTCTCCATCTAATCTTCGTATATGAATTACCTAAAATATGTGTAAATTCCTCATTTGTAGTTTGTGCTGTCCATTTTTATTTTCTTTCTTTACAAAATTCTTGAAATTTCTTCCACACGCTTTCTTTGTTCCTTTCGCTGTTTTTCGGCACTGCTTTTTTAATAATATTTTCTATTTCAGAGTTTTAAACATAACCAAAACAACACATTTTAAAATTATATTGATGCACACAAGCTATTTTGGAACTGTAACAATTACTATCGTTATCTTTAAAGGTAAACAACGTTTTTACAGCGATAGAAAAGGTAAACAAACTGATGTCGATAAACATCTGGGATTGGTTTAATTTGAATATATCCTTCCTTACCATTGGCTTCTTACAACGCGGACAGACATGAGTGAAATAGTCACTGAAAAATTTCATTCCTTGGTCGTTTACGTTTTTAACTTTTTTGAGTCAGATAAGTGCACGAATACCTATGTACTAGATTGATAGCAATAGTTAGGAAATGATTCGTGGTATTACTCAAGGATCAATAGATCAACATCCTATATTAAATAATCAGTTTGGACACCAGAAATAGGGGTGGTGAGGGAAGTGAGTGGTAAATTGTAAAAAATAACAGCCCTTTTTTTAAAATTCTTTGTACGATTCATTTGATGGGCTAGAAACATTCTGACATAATGTCTTTGTGAATATTTGTGCAAAGAAATGGGTTCTGTTTCTCACGCGACATGAACTCTTGATCCTGTGTTCTCCTCTGGGAAGGCCAAGGATTTTATTCGCAGATCACAAAACGGCATTTTCTAACTCGGTGACAGAAGCGAATCGATGTTGTTGCGTTGTCCTTTGTTAAGAATGTTAAGCAATTTGCAGGCGTTGTTCCTTATTGACTTTGGTGTTCGTCATGAAGACTTTTGAGATTCACGCTTATGGGAGCGAGAGTCAATTATCATTGAAAAAATTACTTCCTTGGTCGATTACGATTTTAACTTTCTTGAGTCAGATAAATGCACAAATACCTATGTAGATTAATGGAAATAATTAGGAAATGCATCGTGGTGTTCCTCAAGGGTCAAGATATCAACATCTCATGAAAAACAATCAGTTTTAGGTTGACACCAGAAACATGGTCGGCGAGGAAGCTGAATCAATTATCACTGAAAACATTAATTCCTTGGTCGTTTACTTTTTAACTCTCTTGAGTCAGATAAATGCACGAATACCTACATATCTTGTTAGAAATAATTAGGAAATGAATTGTGGAGTTCCTCAAGGGCCAAGAGATCAACATCCCATGGTAAACACTTTGAGGTGGACACCCGAGACGTGGAAGTGAGAGACGTGGAGTAATCTGAGTGATAAATTGTAAAAATAACAGCTCATAGTTTTACTTTCTCGTGCTTCCAAAGTTCGTAAGTTGAGAAAGTTATGTAATCGTGCACCGGAAAACAGCAATTTGTTAATACTTTTTACGATTTACTTGATGGTCTAACGCCTTTCTGACATACTAAGCTCTTTCTGAATATTTGTGCAAAGAACTAGGTTCTGTTTTTCATGCGAGTTGATCTCTTGATCCTGTGTCCTCCTCCCCGAAGGCCAAGGATTTTCTCAGCGGGTCACAAAACGGCATTTTCCAACAGACTCGGATCGATGCCGTTGCGTTGTCCTTTGTTAAGAATCTTATTATAGGCGCATCCCCCCTGGGGTTCGTGGGTGATTGCCGATCCGACGAATGAGGTCGGTCCTTGGTGGATTTATTGCATCCAGCCCGCGTTCCGCTTTTAATACATCCAGCCCGCTCGAGCCCACGAAGAGAGCGAACCTGTCTCCGAAGGAGCAATTAAGGTTTTTTTATATAAATACATTCGCGTGGTCTGGGATCTGAAACGTATCAGCGGTAATGAATTTTGTATTTCTGAACCGATCTGTGGGCTGTAATTTAGTTGCATTCGAAGCAAGTGCAGGTTGACGAATTTTCGTGGTTTATGTGCATTTTGTGAAAGATTGTATTCTGTAGATTACAACGTCGCATCAGATTAGAGCTGGAAGATAAATGTTCGCTTTGTCAACTCGGAGATTCATTGAGTCTAGAGCTGGAAGTAGATGTGACTTTTGAAAGGTCAAATGTAAGCTTTACGCTGAGTGCAATTGGACTGGAGCGACTCGTATTTTTTTTACCGTTAGTAATTTCAAGTGATGTGACTGTTTGTTGCATGAGTCAGATTTATTAGATAAGGAAAGAACCAAGACTGACCGATTAACATTCACCAATGTGGACGTTATTGTGTAATCGTTATTTCGACAATGTTAGAACTTTCTTAGTCTCTTTTATGCAAAAATATGAATGATGCTATTTTTCAGAGAGATTAAATCCGTGTCAACAAATCTTTCATTTTTTAGAGTACTTTTTAGATTATTCACTTTGCACGACTCTAATATTGACGTACCCTTTAGAAACTAATATTGAAATAAATATAAAGCATTATGTAAATTCAAGTTTGGATTCTTTAGAAGTATTAAGTTCAAAATAACTATTTTCTATTGTTATTGATACAATATGCCCTCATTTTTTGAGGAATTCTTATTAAGTCATAATTATTAACTTGAAGATAATAGGTAAGTAATCAGTTCATGAATACATACTTTACGAATTTCTGCAAAACATTTCTTAAAGTATGCTCTCTGAATAAACGTAAGTACTTTTCTTGGCATTTAAACACTTTGATAATTCCATTCTTGTTATGTAAGCAAAATGTGCATTATTTCAATTCCTTTTAAAATTGTATGAAAGTTCAGTACTTCAAAGAGAAATGCGAAGAAGGCTTTTATTGTAATCGACTGTCCAAGGGCTTTACCGATATGCCCATTAATCATCAATAGAATTCGTTCTTGTCTACTTAAAATGAACACGATAGTACAAGGAACTAGGTCAGAAAGTATCATCAAAGAAATGAAATATCGATTAAAAGACCTCGAGATTGATTAAAGGCAGATATTTAACAATACCGGAGCTACGTTTAACTGTATTTTGGAATCGTTCTTTAACAAATGTGGCGCTGCAATTCAAACATTAGCTCATTCAAACAAACACGGCGTACTATTTGATACGGAATAAATTCTTTCCAAACGTAATCAACAGAGATAGAATAAAACGTCGGCTAGCAGGGTTTTCTTCTGCCAGGTATCACCCACCATCCGGAACACGCTATAAGCTCCCGACTGGCCTCCTGGCTTGTGCTGTAGTGCAGTAGTTGTAAGCCTAAGTGTATGTAAGTAAGGGGTAGAATAGGGAAGAGAAAGGAAAGATCGCACGCGGTCCGTGGCCCGTTGGTTAGGGTACTGCCTCGGCATTTACCTGGAGTTGATCAAAAAATCACGGAAAATTGCCGATCACAACAGCCGGGTGCAAGAATTCTCCTCCAGACTGCAGCTGAATTCGACCTAGCTATTACTGACGGGACTCGAAACTTGGGACCTCCCAGTCAAATGCCCTGGAGTGACATTCATTGGTGCCCTGAGGTACCTAAACCTGTGGTTCGGTCAACACCGGGCAAATATCGGAGCAATGTCGTAACCAATGGGCCACGGACCGCGTGCGATCTTTCCTTCCCCTTCCGTTTCCTATCCTCACTCTTTACTTAAACACACATACATTTACATGCACTGCACTATTGCACTTCACCGGAGACATGCCGGGAGCTTAGAGGTTGTGCGGGCTGGAGCGGGGCCCCGCTGCTGCGAGTTATTTGAGGAAAACCCAACATGCTGACGTAATAGGTCGGCGCCGATTCTCGCCATCCAGCAGGAGAAGGCCACAGTCGCATTCAGCGATAAATACCTAGAGTAAACTTATGGGATGACGTTAGCTCTCGATGCGCCCAGAATCACCAATCAATCATTCAAGCAAAAACTGAAGCCCCATGGGCCCCATCCAAGCCATCGTTACTGCATATAAAAAACTTCAGCATGACTGCTCCGAACGATTCCAAACCAAAACCTCAAGCGGGCACGATGTTATAGAAAAAAAAAGACGTGCGCCAGCTATCCAGAGTTGGTTTTTTTGCTCTACAAAATCGCTTCGATTACAGCAAACTTTCTTTTGTGCCCGCTGCAAATGCATTTTCGGGAACTAAAAAGATGGCGCCGCCCGCTTTGCCACCAGAGGGCGTAGTTTGTGCCCTGATACGTACGCGTGATCAAATCCTATCAATCCAATCCAATCAATCAAATTCCATTCAATTAAATCAATTCAATCAAATACAACTAATTAAATTCAATCAGTCAATTTCAATTCAATCACATTCAATCAATAAAATAAAATCTTGAATCATTCAATCAAACTCCACGAGCCCTTCTCCCTGTGTGTTCGCATCTGCATATAAAAAACTTCGGCTTGACTGCTTCGAACGATTTCAAACCAAAACCTCAAACGGGGTTTCCTCACGATGTTATAGGAAGAAAAAAGACGTGCGCTAGCTATCAAGAGTTTGTTTTTTGGTTCCACAAAATCGCTCCGATTACAGCAAACTTTCTTTGGGCCCGCTGCAAATGAATTTCTGGGAACTAAAGAGACGGCGCCGCCCGAATTGCCGCCAGGGAGCGTAGTTTGTGCCCTGATGCGTACGCGTGATCAAATCCTATCAATCAAATTCAATCAACTCCAATCAATCAAATCCAATCAAATTCCATTCAATTAAATCAATTCAATCAAATACAACTAATTAAATTCCATCAGTCAATTCCAATTCAATCAAATCCAATACAATTCCATTCAATCAAATCAATTCAAACAAATACAACTAATCACAATTCAATAAATCAATTCCAATTCAATCAATAAAATCCAACTTTCAATCAAATTCAATCAAACTCCACGAGCCCCTCTCCCCTTCTATTCGCAACTGCATATAAAAAACTTCGGCATGACTGCCCCGAACGATTCCAAGCCAAAGTCTTAAAACGGGCCGCGACGTTATAGGAAGGAAAAAGTCGAGCGCCAGCTATCTCGAGTTTGCTTTTTTCCTCTACAAAATCGCTTCGATTACAGCAAACTTTCTTTTGTGCCCGCTGCAAATGCATTTCCGGGAACTAAAGAGACGGCGCCGCCCGCTATGCTGCCAGCGGGCGTAGTTTGTGCCCTGATACGTTCGCGTGATAAGCTCCAACAACTCCGATAAAATTTCTCAGAGCGATGGATGAAGCCTATTCTTTGCTCGTCGGAAGAATATTTCGTCACGAGATGCAATGTATTCATGATTCCGTAATTCTTAAATGAGATAATGTCGGCGAGGGGACTACCTTGGATAAATCAAGTCCCTCAAGATGTTTACCTGGGTTAATGTGTTTTAATTCTTTTAGCTCCCTTTTAAGTTTCGGACATAAATTAGATGTTTCCTATTACTAAAGTTGGCGTAATGCATTGTGTTTCATGAACTAGGTTATTTAAGAAAATTGTCAACGTTGAAAGTAACGAAACGTAGTATGTATTACGTTCAATGCTAATAATTTAGATCAGGAATGAGCGATGTCAACTCCATCATTTGCTTGTCTGTGAATAGCTATTCATAAATTTCGCCCATTACATTTTTCATTCCATGGAATTTCATGCATTTGGTGTTTCAATAGCGTTTTTACGTCAACATTATTTTACCAATAATTAATATTCTGGAACATTAACAACAACATAATGGAATATTGGGGTATTAAAATTAACTCAAATCACTTAGATTTGTCACAGAAACAAGGCGTATAATAAGTTATTTAGATTCACAATTTTTTTCACTTTGATTCGAGGAGACGCAAAATGTATTAGACACAAAAATCGTCTTATTCGTAGAAAAAAACAATATATACATTATTTATAATTTATATATATATATATATATATATATATATATATATATATATATATATATATATATATATAACAGTATCATGCACATAAATCAAACTATAATATATTATATTTTAGCTTTCTCTTTCGTTATTCTCTTAAAAGGTATGTTAGATAGAAGGCTAACAATTATTTGTTCTCCACTTTCCCGGACAGATGAAAACAGTGATTGTTTGCCTTGGCCTTCCAGTGGATGGTAGGGGTGATCGTGAGGAATTGATGACGAGACATCAATGATTATGGGTGAGAGGATGTTCAGATGGCATACGTGATGTTGTGATAAGCCAACCTCGCTACAACAGAATTCGGTCCAGTTTCCCTGATCCATTGAGCAAATGCTGATATGGTTCTTGAGTTTTTCTTTTGGACATAAATTAATTTTGACTATGCGCACGTTTTGTTGAGCTCTTTTGCTAGATTTGGTAGTAATAGAGCCAGGGAGATCGGTTGCTACTTTGTTAGCAGTGCTAAAACATCAAATTTGTGGTTTGTTTACCGAAGCAAACAATATTTCTATAACTCGAGAAAGAAATTGTCTAGTTTTTAAGTGTTGCTAACCTCACTTTATTCCTCAACCAACTATTTATGGTTAAAGAGCGGAGAAGATGTTCTTGAACTCAAGAACATGTGCGCAGATTGTACTCGTACTTCTCCCGCGTATGTCTCATACAGATGTTACTGTTCTTTGACAAAAATATCATATAAAATCAAAACCACATGGTAAAGACACACATGCTTTACACAAGACTGGACAGCGTATTCGACCATTCCCTCATCGCACTACGACAGAGTCCAAATCTAGTGTACAATAGTACCTTACCTTACCTTACCTTACCACTTATAGTACTGTGACACCAAGGCTAGTGTAGAATAGTACATTATGAAACGTTGATGTGATAATGGGTATAAATACACGAGTGTGATATTCGGATACGAGCGAGTATAGTAAACTTCACACGAGTGTATTAATACCCATTACATCGAGTTTCGTATCGTACTTTTTCTACGACATTTATAATAAATAGTTTCGTGGCAGTAGATTCAGCCAAGGTCACCTAGCGGACAGCTACCTAAATTTACCCTCGCATGCTGCCGCAGGTGCCTGTGGTTACCTGTCCGCCTGCTAGGGAGTACTGCGCTAGTCAAATAGGATCAAAGTGAAATTACGATCCACTTTATTTTAAATAATATACCACGAAAAATACTAGTAATGAAAGAAATAAAAACTTATTTCTTTCTATAAATTGTAATTTAATATCAATTACAATTTTAATGTACACAATCGAACGAAACATTTGCTAAAACGATTCTCAATGATTAATTAAGTGTCAATATTTGGTTTGTAAACTTCTCTGTGATTGGTCAAGAACCTGTATCATAATGAAAACTGTATGGAAATGACTATCATTATACAACTGGTTGCAGCCATCAAATGCCAGCATAATACAATGGGAGTAGAAAAGACATCTTTTGGAATGTGCATTGTGAGATTACTCTAACATTGATCTGGACTTTATATTATTTCATTCAACTAGCGCCACACTGATAAATGTCACAGACGGTCATGAAAACTGGAGAATACGATTTAAAGAATTCGCACCTTTCGTAAGTAACTTTGATTTCAATCACGTTTAGTTGGTGGAGTTTGTATAAAAGTGTAGAAAAAAATTTTGCTGATTGGAAATGTTAAGATCACATCAGGAATTGCATTGACAAGGTCATGTATATTATAAAAAAATTTAAAAACGCGAGGTTGTAACTTATTAATTTTGCACTGAACTAATAATGGTTTGCAAAGTGTTTCTTAGAATCACAATTAAAAGCAATAATAATCGTAATAATAATAATAAGATAGCATCAAACAAACCAGGTATAGTTATCCGGGATTTGGAGAAAAAATTGTGTATATTGTAGATGTTGCTGTGCCTTGTGATCAAAATGTCGTAACCACGGGCCGAGAAACGTATTAAATACAAGAGTTTGGAAATCTAGGTCAAGCCGAATGTGGGGCACAAGTAAAAGCACAGGTCGTCCCGATAGTTATCGGAGCTCTGGGATTTGTTCCGCAAAATTTGTGCAAGAACTTGGCTTAACTTCCAGGTCATTCAAAGGACTGGGAAGTCCAAGAAATTGCTTTATTTGGAACAGCGCACATTTTGCGCAAAGTATTGTAGAGGCACCGACAGGTCCCTAGATCTGCCCCTTAGGCAGCTGGTTGCAACCTGGGGTAGATTTTGTATTCAGCCGACTCATAACATCTTTAGTTGTGATATAGAGGAATAATAATAATAATAATACCAAATCTATTAAAAATAATACAAGTTATACGTTAATACAATATACAAGTTAATACGTTATATAGTAATTTTTTATTCTACTTCTCATTAAAAAAACTTATTCTATTAGTCTTGGTATTAATTGTTCTGAGTATTACAACGTACGGACCTTCCACAAAGGTTGTGTAGAAAGCTTTAATTAATGTGATATTCGTGACTCAGTGTAGTAAAAAGTCAATTATAGCGTGCGTGCATTCATTAAGGGAAAACGAGCAAAAGTTCTCTCTACTTAATTTTTGCAGGTTTGCATTTATAGCACGCAACTATGAGCTTCCTTCTTCAGAGTTGCAGATTACTATGCAAAGGTCGAAAACAGGAAATGAAGAGATGAACTTGAACTTGGTGTGTGTGACAGGTTACTGAAAGTATGAAGCGAGTAATTTTGAATCAAGGTGAAGAAAACAGAATTGTACAAATCCACCAGCTTCCAGAAACCATCAAATTTTGCACGACATCGTGATGCGATCAATACCAATTTTAAATGATTAAAAATAAATATTAAAATGATCCGTTAAAAACCATTATTAACAAAAGGATAGCGTGAGGTTCATCTCTTAGTATCCTACAGATCATCTGAGTTCCAATGTGCCACGGTAAAAACATCAATTGAGTCCACGTTAACAATATTCTTATAAATCTTGTTTTTTCAAATTGATTTCTGCTTGGCCTGAAGGCCCTCAGCAGCCAAACACGATACATTGAGGGTACATTGAATTACATTAGTTTTGTTTAGGAAACATTATATACCGAAGAATATATTGAATGCACATGGATTTAAATGTGCGAAGCCA
>JAHLJT010005437.1:52098833-52115828 GCA_031308135.1 Acheta domesticus
GGCGTTCTAGGACCTTAAAAACTAAAATTTTGAGACCGAGAATGAACTCTTCCTGAACATTCGATTGCATTTTTGCTGGTCCGACGCTTCCCGATATTACCTCACTTTCAGAGACGTGCAGAATCTGCAAGTAACACACAAACAAGGCCAGAGTGAAGGAGGAAGAGATAGTGAGAAAGGGCGATGGGAGGGGAAAGGGGGAGATGAAGGGCAGAACAACGTCTGCCGGGTTTTCCTAGTTTGCTAAACAAATGTTGTGAGGAAGTTCATCACTACAAAAGGTGGGTGTCAAAATGACCCACAAAATTCATGTCCCTGACTCGCATCTTGACTTCTTCCCCGAAAACCTAATTTTCGTTAGTGACGAACATGGTTTTCATCAGGAAATCTCGGTGATGGAGTAACGTACCAGGGTAAATGGAGTGCAGCAATGTTAGCTAACTACTGCTGGACCAGTGGCATGGCCTGAGTTTTTGGTTTAGGGTATGTAACTCGAAAAATGAGAAAATAATTTAAAACGTTATTTATAATTTAAATATTTCTCTTTCCCCAATACCATTTCTGTCACTTTGATCATTTAGAGCACATTCATAATTTGTATACTTAAAATACAAACTGATACAGTGAAAGTAATAATAGCTCACGTACTTCATGTACTTTACTGGTTGAAAGTTAGAAAAAGCTGACTTGAGTTCACGACCTAGCAAAATAGAAATGTGTGTCCTCATGCTTTAAGAAGAGCATTATCAAACCAAATTGTCAAAATTGTCCAATTCATATCATTTCGAACCCAGTAGAATTGGTATAATTTATAAAATGGAAAACAATGATCTATAATAAAATATAATAGGAAAGAGAAAATCAATCAATTTACAGATATGTAATAAAAAAGAGTTGACAGTTGTCCTTTGCTGCTTACATCAAGGGTTTCATCCAGTATGGCGGAGACAAAAGAGGCTTTAGAAATTTCATTTTTAATTTCATGGGACATTACCGTGCTCACACTTGAAATCCAATGAATCTGAATTTCTTGGTGAGATTGCAGGAAACACTGGAATTTTCATATCGTCCTTGTCAGTTTTATCATATTTCGTTATTTCACTTCTATATTGCATGAAATTTTCTATATTTGATGATTCCCTATTTTCATTATGGCTCGAAAATACAAGCCCTTGTCTCCCAAAAAAGCATACAACTCGAATGGTGTGTGACAGAATTTTACTCCCGCTGGATGTAATGGGTCACAGTGGATCTGCTTCACAGCGCAGGCTACGCGGCATTTCAGACTGATTCGTTCATCTTTGTGAAGAATCGAATTCTCAACGGCGCGATGTTTGAAATATAATGAAATATTTTGTAGTAGAAAAAGAAAATAACAAATTGACAATTTACAATCATTTTAAAATAAAATAGCTGATATTGTCAGGGTATGTAACACATCACCCACATCCATGGACGCTACGCCCCTATGCTGGACACTTCAGCGTGACATGCCAAATGCTCACCCCAAACCCAAATACACAGCCAAGAAATTCAAACCAAATACACTGTAGATTAAGTATTTTCAGTGTGTATGAATTTTAATTGTGTATTATACCTTGAAATATATATTAGTATATAGTATGAGTGCCATGTGACTGAATCTTACTATTTTCTAAGCTAATTCCATGTTCATTCCATATAACAAAAAATGTTATTGTGAAATATAAATGGTTGTAGGAGTAAATCTAAAAACGCTGGGTGATAGAGACTAATGGCTTGCATATTTGAATCTGCACGTTTCACTTATCCTAGAACAAGAGTTAGTTACCAAGATATTCGCCAACCTTTAAAATTTGTTTTTCAGTGTAGTCAGGCAGACGGACAATATTGGATGTTTTGAAAAAATCAGGAGATCCCAAAACCTTTGTTTCCGTTAAAATCTCAAAATCCTCATGGGAATCGTGCTAGGTTTCCCGTGGTGGGGTCACAGGTTCAATTCCCAGTCGAGGCAAAAATAGAATTGTAGCTTTCCTTTAAAATCGTTTCACTTTCTGTAGCTGTGTGACGAAGAAAAGCTCATTCAGGCGAATTTTGCTAGTTGCGGTGAAAACAAAACGTCATATTCGCCGGCCTCGTGGCCGAGGTCGCTATGCCAGTAGTGCCGTAGTGGTCTTAGACCGTGGGGTCGCGGGTTCGAGTCCCGCCTCGGGCATGGTTGTATGTGTTCGTCCTTTCACCCCCTATCATCACCATATCGTGTCATCTTCATGTCATAACGTTACTCCAATAGTGGTCGCTAATGACCGAGTAGTTGATGCGACCTTAAATTTAAAAAAATTTTAAAAAATTTTAAAAAGTCATATTGATCACATGTCGCTCTTACCCCGAATCAAGGAATTTAACTAGGCCCAGGCATGGGGGACATCGTTAGCTACCCGGCAAAGTCGGACAAACAACTCAAAATGACAAAAACAAACAACTCGAAATCGATTTTCTCCAGTACAACGTAAAATTGTCTTACAGACGTGTTTGAGAATGTAAAAACTAAAATTTTCTAGTAAATAAATATTTCATTCGTAGACTTTTGATTAAAATTCGTATAATACAACAGGACAGTATTCCCTCTACATCCACGAATTCGCTATTCGCGAGTTCCGCACATTCGCCATTAGAGAAATGCTACCAGTTTTAACATTCGCGAGTGCGTCTGTTACTTGTACATTTTTATTTATTTATTTATTTATGTTTTGAAAGCGAGCATATTTCATTTCTTTTGTCAGCGTCATCTGGCAACCGAACTCGACAGAGCTCGAAGTATAGAGTTCTGCAAAAATATTAAAGTTGGAATGTCAGTTCACATTAATAGAAAAACAAAATAGTAAAGAGGTAGTAAATAGTAAAATTGGAATTAGTTGGAGGTAAGGGTTTTGGCCACACGAACAGAAAAGCCATTTAGGATAAATGCATCTCTCATTGCAATGATTTCACTAAGAGTAGCTTCAGGAAATAATCAGCGAAAAAACCTCCTCGAACGTAATTATGAATGCAAGAGATACTGCGTCCTGGAGCAACTTCAATGTCAAAACTGTTAATGGCGTTCTAAAACTTCAACAACCTCTGCTGAAATGGGCATTTGAATATGATCCGAACATGGAAATTACTTCGCAATTTAAGAGAGAAATAGAAGCAGCAACTCTTCCACATTTGGATATTAGAATGATGAGGATGATGAAACAAAAAAAAAAATCCCACATCCAATCACTTTCAACTATGAAATAAGTTTCAAATATTGTTTTATTTCTTCTGTCTGGTATGTTAATTGTGAATTGTGTTTGTAGTAGTGCTTACTCAGTTCTACTACAATTGTTTGTCATTTCTTTCATTCTTGTTACACAATTTTTCTATATCCAGGAACCCAACCCACCTTTTTTCATTAAATGATGGACTCAACATTCGTGGATTTGACATACGCGATGCTTTTTGGGAACCTAACTCTCGCGAATGTTGAGGAATTAATTACTGTATAAACATTATGTAGTTGGGATGAAATATAGTGGTACAATTACATTACTAAATTTGAAACATTTTCTGAGTCATTTTCTCCCGAACCCAACATTCACGGGAGTCGACGAGCTATTCATAGTATATTTTTGTTTCTCTCGGCACTTATGCTCCCAACACAAACGAGATCACATTTCAAGTTCCTATAATACCACCACATGAATACAAGGCAACTCAATGAATACTGATGCTCTTCCACGACAGTCTTATCGTGTTATGAGTTCCCCCACTTCCCGAGTGCTATGACGTAAGCCCTCAACAGATTTACTGCGCAGAAAAATGGTTTATGGTTCCTCTTCTTTTTCTCAAAGGCCAGTCGCTTTCTCTATGGACACGTTAAGTTATAGTTCGTGAGCGTGTAACATTTCCAATAACGGTACAGGGAGCAAAGTGTTTTTCCATGCCATAAATCACCAGAGACTGTACCGAGATTTGGAATTATCGATTGTGGAGACATCAATGGCGACGTCCTTTTTGTGTCTAGCTCGCATGCAGGATTCAAAGACCGAGAGTGTTCAGACACGGTGGTGGAAGTTTAGGCTTCTCTGTGCAAGTTCAATACGAGTGCAGTCACCTGTCGAAAATGGCGGAGGGCTTGGTTTTTTTGGTGCAATATCTTGTAATAATCTGCAAGGCTTTTGTCATTAATAGTAAGTTTCGATAAATTTGGAATTTATGAAAAGTTAGGGTAAAAACAACAATGGTGTCCACAGTTATCATTTTCGTAGTGTTCTCAAAATTATTGGGCAACAGTTACTTTAATTCGTTACTTCCTATAAATGGACGATTAGCATACCTCTCTTTGCATTGAGCCATTGCCTAAAAAAAGGAATTTTTAGAATTTTTTTCTATTTTTATTAATTTATTTTCAAACCCCCACTTTATACCAGTCGTGGTCACTTGAAAATTGCAAAACTTTGGTAGTGGTCAGGCTCAACCCAATGGTAAGCCAATCAATATTTCACTCCCTGAACCAAAATAAGTTCAAAAGAATTATTTGTTCATGTTGCATTGAAATGTCAATATTAATGCTTGAACTTATAGCGTAAATCTTAAAAGGTTTAAAAATACATGATGTTATTTCTACACATAAATAATTAGATATTGTTGTAGAATGCAATTTTAAATTAATTTTATTATAAATATTATATTATAAATGAATTTGTAAATTGCTATCACGTTTCAATAAATCTTTCATTATTTTTTTAAAAACTAGCAACGAAACAATAAATTTGCTTTTGAGGGTTCTGATAACATTCACTTTTGATAACAAATAAATAAATAAATAAATAAATAAAACGTTGCAACTTCAACTAATACCATTTCATTATATGAGTTAAGAAATAATTAAACCACAATAATTCGAAGTTTTAATATTTATTAATATTTTAGTACCCAAAGACAACTTTCGGGAACACTTTTCTCGTCTTCGTGAGTCTATAACAATGCAAAGGGAAATGTGTGAAAACATTGAAGCCTTAAAGGGCAAAAAATAGAAGAAATATACTTGGATGAAAAACTAAAAAGAGAAAAACTACCTAAGAAAATTACTTACTATCCAAGGAACGTGGATCTTACTAAAAAAGAAACAACAGCCAGGCAGTACGTTGGAAACAACTAGAAAGCTGCCATCTTATGGAATATAAGAAGTGAATGCCCAAAAAGTAGAGCGGAGGGACTGGAAGCGTAGAAGGAGCTAGTCAATGAAAGTCAATCATATGGTTCTGCTTTTCGTTAGGGAATGTGCAGTAAGTATAGTAAAATTAGGATTTTTGAATAGTTTCACAATTTTTAAATTTTCCAAAATGTTATTTTTTTTCCTGTATTTGCTAAGTGAAGAATTTTGAAGTTTTTTTCGGGGCCAAAAGAAATACCATTTTATTTCGTTCTAGTGTTACCTTCTTCCTCTGGGAGTATGTACGGTCTGTTTCTCGCAACTGAGAAGTTAGCTTCCCCTCGGTTTTTCGAACTTGTGTATCCTTAATCTTGAATTATTTGGGAGTCGTTTACTTCTTGCGTGAAAACAAAGGCGTATCCTGGCGGTTGATCTGTGCGTGCCTGCGTGAACTTCGTAGTTTAACTTTTGAAAGAAAAGTAAATCGCAATCTCGAATTAAAGCGAGTCAGCTAACATTCTACTTTGAAACAGTCATTTCGTGACGGTATCAACACACGTGTTTGTAGTGTGTTCAGTCACATATTTATACAACCATGGTGCACGTAGGTTACAAAATAGAAGAAACCTAAACCCTCCAGTAAAGACAAGAAGAAATGGACCGTGAAATGACAAAAACATTTTAAATTCGATGCAATTTAGTGAAAAACATGTGCTAAGTTTAGGGGTCAATAAAAGGAAAATTATTTTGGGAATCCCTAGTGAACGTAAATGTGTCCAACTAAATTATCTTGGTCTGGAATTATTCCGAGTTTTACAATATGATATTCTGTTTTATTTAATATATTATCAAACACTCGGAAGTGCAAATTTATTATATATATTAGCTCATCTACGAGCATCAAGAAGCAGCATTTACCAAATTTAAAATACTAGATTTGTAATAAACTGTGAAATATTAGTGACTGCGCACATTTGCACATGATTAATTAATTCTTACCGTATTTTGGAATGACACATTGGCTTATTAATCAATGTACTACAATATTTTTATTTATTTGCATAAAAATTTGTGATGTGTGTGATAAGTTGGGGGCGGATTTTGATGACCTAAACATCGCAAAAAAAACAGCCAAAAAATTATCTTAAAATGTTTTCAGAATGCCCTAAAAGAAAAAAGAAAAAAAAAGACGTAAAACATTGATCAAAACCAGTCCACATGAACAACTGAAGATGTTGGATATGTTACTCGTGTAAACGAGGCTGCTTCTTTTCGTTCTTGTAAACTCAGCTCGCAAACCTTTGGTTTGGACTTTACCAGGAAATATCTGTCTTTAGTTGTCTCGAAATCGGCCGAACCGATAATGACTCTGATACACGACGTCACAGAAATCTCACTTAGACCACATACTAACGGCTGACATTACAACTTCTGAGCGAAGAAATCGAACAGGCTACTCAAGAATTTTGTGGAGAACATTTGTTGCATCGAAAATATTATTTGAAGAAGCTTCTATTAAAATAATATTAAAATCGATGAAATCAGCAAAAAATTCTTTAAAATGCCGTGAAAAGGTAAAAAATGACTTAGTCGAAATCGACGAAAAAATGCAAACATTTATAAAATTGGGTTATTACCTTTTATCATAACAGAAAACTAATGACAACACTAAAAGGCATTTTTCTAAAATGAAAAGAAAAAATATGCCATTAAAATCCGCCCCCTAGTGATAAGTTTCCAAATAATGTAATTTCCAATTAATGTAATTATGTTTTCGTCCTAAGGGATGAAATCATTCAGTGTAAGTGGTGTACACTTACAATATTTACCAAAATATTTATTTATATTCGTCAATAAATTATTTTTATATTTTTTCAAAAATATTCAACAGAGCTTAAAATTTATCATGAGATATTACTAAAGTATCTACTGAAATAATTTTTCATCTTCAACTAGGTCGGGGTATAACGCGTGAAATTCTTCTTTTATCATTCTCGTTCTGTTTAAAAAGGATCTGGGCTTGCTCCGACTCCTTGCCTCATTTTCTCCTTCCGCTATTCGAAATGTACTCAAAGCGATTGCTTCTTTACTTAACATTATGAAGCCGTCGCGCGCAATAAAAGAAATAGAGCACTGAGCGAAACTGACCTAGAAACTGTGCGAAGTGTCGATCCCGCCCTCTCCCGCCCCGTCCCGTCCCTCCCCCTCCCGTCCCGTCCTGTCCCGTCCTGTCCCTCCCCCTCCCGCCCCGGCCGTTCCACTATCGCCCCGTCCCGTCCACTACCGCCCCCTCTCGCCCCGCCCCGTCCCGTCCCATCCCGTCCTGGCCCGCCCCGTCCAGCCTCGTCCCGCCACATCCCCACCGCCCCTCCCGGCCCGTCCCCTCCCACCCTCTCCCGCCCTGTCCCGTCCCGTGCCCTCCCGCCCCGCCCCGGCGTGTCCCATCCCGTCCTTCCACCCCTCCCATCAGGTCACCTCCCGTCCCGTCCCTTCCCGCCTCTTCCCCTCCCGTCTCGCCCCGGCCCGTCCCGTCCTGCCAAGTACGCGCTTAGCTTAGAGTGTACACGAACTTAAAAGGAGTAAAGGTTCATTCACAACGAAACCTAAATGCAAACATAACCTACACGCAAACGCTTTGTGCCTTTATTTGGTGAAACCATTCAAAAGGTGAATGTCGACATAAACGTGACATAAACATGACTTAAAAGTGAAAGTTCGCAAACTCCAAGTTGCACGTTAACGATAATGCTACTCAAGAATAACACACCACTTTAGGGTGCACGAACGTGCAATAGAAGTAATGTATTTCGTTAGGCACAAGCTATTTGAAGGGACATAATGTGCTCTTTTATCATCGTAACTCATGAAACGCTGCATAGAATCGTTCACCTCGTCCATGGTGTAAGCAATAATAGTAATTCTACCATACAAACTTCTTAGTATCGTTCCATTTATTTCAAATTTCTCTACCAAGTATTTATTGTATCGATAGGGGATTTTCTTCACGTTTACTTATGATTTACGCTTATTTACGGTCGTTTTGTCACATTTCGTCAACTGTCGTTGCATATCAATGTTACGTCCATGTTTATGTAAAAAACACATGTGAATATCCCAAAGTCGGTGTTAACGTGTTCATTGAAAATATGCCTAACATTTCGGTTACACGTAAACGCAGCGCAGCCCAAAATCACAGGAGGCCGACTATATTTCTGTCTTTCTGACCCCCCCTCTTTTCCTGTAGTTTTTGTTTACATATGACATTTTTCTAGTAAACAAATAAACAACATAATATTATACAGGGTGTCCGGGGAGGAAACGTCGACACTTCGAAAATAAGCTCTTAAGACAATTCTAAGCATATTTTGTCTAATAAACTACGTGGATATTCCAAATGGTTGAGCCGCAATAAGCACTCAAAATTTGGTTTGAAAAATTGATTTCTAGGCAAAAATTTGCATTATAGAAGCATAAAAACACTCCAGAAATATGTAAATTGTTTATTATTTACAAAATAAATGAATATATTTGTTCAGAAAGAAAAATTAACCCAGAAATAAAAAAACACCCAATTTACACAATTCGGCTCATTTTTTTATTTCTCGCTTACTTTTTCTATCTGAGCAACTATATTCATTTCTTTTGTAAATAATAAACAATTTACATATTTCTGGAGTGTTTTTCCATAATGCAAATTTTTGCGTAGAAATCATTTTTTCAAACCAACTTTTGAGTGCTTATTGCAGCTCACCATTCGGAATAGCCACATAGTTTATCTGACAAAATATTCTTAAAATCGTCTTTAAGAGCTTATTTTCGAAATTTCGTTGTTTCATCCCCGGACACCCTACCTATTTTATGATACATTAAAAACAAAATTGATTTTATATTGAACCATTTACAGGGTTGTTAGATGGTTTGGAGAGCCTCGTTCCTAAACATTGTTTACCAATTCCCAAAACATATCAGCTTGAAAAGGGGAAAATCAGAAATTGATCGTATTTACGGAAATAAAATGATTTATTACTCAGGACAACGCGACCACTTTCAAACTTTCCAGGGGGATCACGCCCCCGTCCCCTTGGACTACCCCGTGCTCACGCCTGTACACGCTAAGCTTTCACTGCTCCTGACAGAAAAATTAGCTGCAACTAACTTGCAGTAGCAATCTGCAGGCGGCTCCACACATTCGGCGTTCGCGGAGCGTCGAGCTACTGCTCGCCCGATCCCGACCAGCTGATGTGTTCGGCAAATGTTCGCTTCCTTTGATGCGTCCAAAAGACGGACACGCGGTGGATGGTGCGAGCACCAAATGTTCGTCACTCCGCAAATAGAAGGTAACTCATACGTACTAGTCAGTATTCAGCAAGCGGTTGCTCGCTGTTCGCCGAATAACAAATATGTGGACTCGTGTTAAGGCTTCTCACGGGTCTCTGGTAGTACAATTTTTTCTTCAAGTCTTTTCGTTCAATTTTACGCATGTGTGAAACACATTTACTAGCAAACAAAGCGCATCCATTCCAATCATGCGTCTTTTATGGCAAGGATGGAACACGTGAAATCTCGCAAAGATAGAACCCGGAGTATTTGTCAAAGTCTTGTAGAAATTGATGCTACACAGTCTTTACTATGCCCCTTTCCAGAACAACAGAATAACTTTCAATTTAGAGACAATATAAAAGAACAAGATGGTATATTTCGAATATAATATTGGAATTGAACAATGTTACTTTAGCTCAAAGTACACAAAGTAAAAGATAATTTAGCGAAAAAATATCTATCCCCTGAGCACAGATGCCTTGAAATATTCCTTCCTGCAAAGCAATTGATATTTGACAATTGACAATTGTTCTTTGGCCTGATTATAAGTGTAGGCAGTTTACCTCCTATTCATACCATTTGATTGAGGGAACGGCAAGAAGACGCAGTGAGGACAACATAGAGTGAGTGAAACACGGGTCAAATTGATTACATGTCTGAATTGCAATTTCACTCCTGTTTCGCGCATGCATGAATACTCTTATACGTTCACTCTTGTAAGTTTACTCTTATAAGTTTACTCTTATAAGTTTACTCTTATAAGTTTACTCTCAGAAGTTTACTCTCTTAAGTATTAGCCATGCTGTAATTTTAGGCAGGGATCCTAGGATATGGCTGCCTAAACTTCAGCAGATGTTCACACGCGAAGTGGCTGTTCTTTAGCACCACCCAGGGGACACGTATTGCTTAAGGAATCGGCGATCGAGTGGATTGAGAGGCTACCTATTAGATTGTGACTTGTGCCGGGGGCCATGTGTAATTGCCATACGCTAAATAAATAATACTCTCATAAATTTACTCTCATATGTTTACTCACTAAAAGTCAATTATGAGGAAAATCTTACTAATCGTGCGCTACGGAATCCCCTGAACCAACATTCATGCCGCACACCGGCAGAGACAGCTCAGTGACATCATATGTTCCTACTGTAGCGTCTGTGACCGGGAGGTTCTAGGGTTCGAGTCCACGGAGTGGCGGATTTTCAACACTAGCTAGAGAGCTAGGTGGAATTCAGCTGCTCTATGAAGGAAAATATGACGGGCAGCTGCTTTCATCGGCCATTTTCCGTGGTTTCTCCCATCAACACCAGACAAATTCCGGGACAGTAACGTAACAAACGGGCCAAAGACTTCGCGTGACCTTTCATCTTCTTTGTCCTATCCTCACTTCTTTCTTACACACACAGTTTCACTCGCACATGCACTACTCTACCTCACACATCAGGAGAGGCCAGTCGGGATTTTATAGCTTGTTCCCGCTGGGGGAGATACCCGGTTGAGGGAAACCTCGCAAGTTGTCGTCGGATATCAAAATCCAGCATGAAAGCTAGCTCTCGGCTATAGCAAGCGCTACACACATGGTACCAGGAGAGGTGGCTCAGGGCTTCAACTGATGTCACTGCAGTACCTCTGACCGGGAGGCCCTAGGTTCGCGCCCCGAGGGTGATAGGGTTTTCGACATTAGCTACACAGCTAGTTCAAATTCAGGTCGTTGTCTGGAGGGGAATTCTAGCGGCTCGCTGCTCTGATCGGTAGTTTTCTGTGGTTTCTCCGATCAACACCAGACGAATGAAGGAGCAGTACCCTAATATACTGTCCACGGACCGCGCGCGATCTTTCCTTCCAATTCATTGCCTCCTATCCTCACCTCTTACGTACACACACATACATTCACATGCACTACAGTACCACACGTGCCGGCTGACCGGTCGGGAGTTTAGAGCTTGTCCCGGCTGGGGCGATGTCCCGCTGTTGGGAGATAATTGGTTGGGGAAAACCCCTCTAGCCGAAGGGCAGGTCGGCACCGGATCTCACCGTCCACCACATGCCCTACACTTACGGGACTAATGACCGTAGCAGTTGACACGCCCGAAATCACAAATCAGCCAATCAATCAAAACGACACACGTGGAACACACGGCAGCAGTTGACTCACGGGGGAAACCCCGAAAAATTCCTACCCGTCCTCATGGCGTGCAGCGCCGGCGCCCTGGTGTACTCACCTGGTTGGCGCTGTAGTTGACGGCCATGGTCAGTCCGCGGGTGTGGCCACGCCGTGTGCCGTTGCGCCGGTGCGGCGGTGTGCCGGTGCGCGCGTGTCCCCGCCGGCGCCGCCCCGCCCGCCGCCCGCGTACACAGCGCCGTGGTCGCCCCGGCGACGTGCCGCCGTTGCCCGGCGTCGCGGTCGATGGGCGCGGAGGAGCGGGGCGGGGCAGCGGTGGGGGGGGGGGCGGCGCGAGACGCTATTGTTGCCGCCCCCTCGCCGCGCCGCCTCAGCTCTACGCCCGTTTGGGGTGGTGCGGCGAAATCACATGTTCAAAAACTAGAGGCTGTACAAAATTAATATTTAAGAAAAGCATTGAAACTACCCTGATTCATAAGAAATGATCAAATATTACAGAAAATTTAATTTACACGTACAGTAAATGTAATGTACACGCATACAGTAAATTTAATTGTACACGTACATTACATTTAATGCACACGAACTTTAAAGTTACTGTACGTGTACATTAAATTTCATTACCTACATTATACTTACTTTAATGTACTTTTACGTTAAAAGTAATGAGGAAATTTCTGACAGTGTATCCTAACAAATGGGCTATGGATACGGTGCAATCTTTCCTTCCTCTTCCCTATCCTATCCTTACCTTTTACTTACATTTCATCTGTGACGTACCACCTTCGGAGCTGACTGGCTTCAGCGGATTCCAGTTCCTTTGGAGTACTGTGGCTGACTTGAAGGGTTTAGTGAGATGGGGAAAGGGAGGGCAGTTTCCTCAAAAGAAGTCTTATTTCAGTCAATGCATCATTTATTACAGTTAGATAAAGAGAACAGACCAGTGCTCGACTCCGAGCCGTGCGGACCTTGTAAGCGGAGCTCCCACAGTTCGTCTGTTAACTAGTATCCCGTAGTGAGTGAACTTCGAAGTGACAGTTATACTTAAATGATATCGTGTGATAAGTGAATGTCATTCGGTATCGACTCATCAACAGGGCAAGCAATAAGCAATGCTCTTATAACCCTAAACAACGGTGGATTCGATACTTCCTTCACAGGTGAAGTGCATCAAAACTCGGAATTGCCACCATCCAGTGAAGACATGGAGTACATCACACACGCAGCCCAGAACCAGCTTAACCCCGAAGGAAATCTCGAGGTTGGCGACTTATCAGCAAATGCGACCAACGTCCAAACCTTCTCTTCAAAGGCAACCTATCTTACCAGAAAAAGGTCAGTCAGTGAACTTCCTATCTCTCACGAAAACAAGAAATTGAGTGTAGATCCCAACAAACTTAGTGTCACACCTGAATCGTCAAGTGAACTACAATATAATGTGCCTACCGGAAACAAATTTAGTCTATTAGAAAATGTCAATGCCGAGATCGAGGGTACGCGATTTTCGTACCTAAACAATACTCCAAAGGAAAATCTGTCTCATACAGTCAAAATCCCTCCAATATATGTGTCTAATATTACAAACATTAGTAACTTCACCAAGGAACTGAAGTATAAAGTTTCAAACAATTTCGTATCAGACGTTAAATACGATAAAGTCAAGATCAATGCCAAAACACCAACAGACTTCCGGAATATTGTTAAATATCTAATAGAAACACAAAGGAGCTTCCATTCATACAAAGACCCCTCAAACAAGAAATTCTCAGTGGTATTTAAAAACCTGCATCAATCAATAACAGAATCTGAAATAATATTAGACTTAAAACACCGGTACCCTTCGATTCTGAAAGTGACTAGACTCCAAAAGGACGGTAACCCCATTCCTGTAGTGGCCGCAGAATTCAACGGATCAGAACCAATAGATACCATACTATCAATAGATCAAATATGTAACCATCGGGTGAGTGTAGAAAGACGAAAAAAACCAAAAGGCCCCCTGCAATGCCAAAGATGTCTGGACTTCGGACACACCAAAAACAACTGCAATCACGTTATCAGCTGCACGTTCTGTGCGGGCAACCATTATTCAGTAAAGTGTCCAAGAAGAATGAAACTCCGACGTGTCCTCTCTGCAAAGGTGACCGCCGAGCGGACATTAGGAATCAAAACTGTGCGTACTTCAAAGAGTTAAGTGAAAGAAAAACCAAAAATTCGGCGAATGGTAATAGAATTAAAAACCAATCCAATACCAGCCAATCCTCGCAATTTAACCTAAATGGTAATGAATCATTCCCAAATTTGCCTCAAACCAACACAATCCCGAACTTCAACCATATTTCAAACTTACAAAACCAACCCACACCCGCCCAGTACTGCCGTAACACCTCTCCACCAAATTCTCATTCACAAGATCCCCATTCCACTAACCCAATAATCAACTCAATAATAAATGCCATTACCTCATGCAACTTCAATTTCATCAACTCCTTAATACCATCTATAATCAGTACCATACAAAACTCCGTAACCGAGTACTTGACTAATAACAATGGCAGGTAAATCCAACAAAAATTTAACCTGCTTAAATTGGAACTCCAATGGCATCAATAATAAAAAGGTAGAATTAGTTATTTTCTATACCACTATGACGTAGACATCGCATGCATAGTTGAAACCCACCTAAATCATAAAAATAAATTATTCATCCCAAATTACACTGTTTACAGAGCTGATAGATCTGAAACTAAAAGCGGAGGCGTACTAATAGCGGTAAAATCAAGCTATAATCACTACCAAATAAATCTGCCCGACTCCCCAGGCATTAAACCATCGCAATCAATATAAACATAAACAATCAACCATGGAAAATAATCTCAGCGTAATAAACCACCAAGAACCAAAATTGAAAATGCGAGCTTAAAAAATTTCTTCCAACCCACGGAAAATGTATTATTATTAGTTGACCTCAACGCCAAACATACAAGCGGGGGTTGCCAAAACAATAATCACGACGGCAAATCTTAGCTAGTTTAATTAATTCAAGCTAACGTAAAGTTTT
Organism: Acheta domesticus; assembly: GCA_031308135.1. Lineage (NCBI taxonomy): Eukaryota > Metazoa > Arthropoda > Insecta > Orthoptera > Gryllidae > Acheta > Acheta domesticus. Next base: position 52,113,495 of record JAHLJT010005437.1, read on the forward strand.
ATCCCCACCCGAACCAGCATATTACCCATTCGACCGTTTGCGCAAACCTGATATACTTGATTTAGCCATAAACAATACAAGTACAAAATTTCACGTCTCACAATTTTCGAACTCGACTCAGATCACATACCGGTATTACTGACCACCCAACAGTTAACTCCTCAACACGTCCCTATCCTAAAATAAATACTTTGAAAATAAACTGGGTAAAGTACCAAACATTAATTAGAAATGCAATCCCCAAAATAAAATCCTGAAAACTCCATTGGAAATAGACCAATCTATCAACTACTTGAGCGCGATAACTATATCCACTATTAAAAAGTCTCAACCCACCACATTACCTAACACTAACATAAACACTTACAGCAAATTACCTCAATCTATCCTGAACGCAATAATTATAAAAACAAAACCAGAAGGCTATGGATCCAACTTAGAACTAGAGAACTCAAGAGGAACTGAATCTAATCACTAACATTATCAAAAAACTCATAAAAATCACAAAATCAACAATTTCACAATCTATTAAATTCACTAAACACCAACAACTCGCTCTTACCAAGAAAGTACTAAAAAAAGAAAAACTTAATCCTCCCTTAAAAACCACGACAGGTAAACCATATTCGTCGTATCATAAAGCTGAAGAACTTGCGGACTATTTTGCATCGACATTCACCCAAAATAACACACAAATTTCATCCCGAACACAACACCATAATAAAAGCAGACAGAGAATGTATTCATGGGCCTCACCACAAAATTCAATACATATCTCCGTCCGAAATCAATAAAATCATAAGAAACCTTCCAACCAAAAAATCCCCAGGTCATCATCGCATTAACAACACAGCGCTAAAGAATTTGCCACCGCCAGCAATATCATTCTTAAATAACATTCTAAACTCATGCTTCAGAATAGGATATTTCCTACTGACTTGGAAGCATGCAATAATCATCCCCATCGCCAAACCAAACAAAAATGCAGCCTTCACTGATAGTTATCGCCCTATAAGCTTGTTACCAAACCTTTCAAAAATTTTCGAAAAAATTATCCTGAAAAGACTAAACAAACATCTCCATATAACAAAAGCTATACCAATGGAACAATTTGGATTCACAAAACAAATATCCACACAACATCAATTACTCCGTATTACAGAACATATATACACAGCCTTCCAAAAAAAACACCACACTATAGCAATCTCATTGACATCACGAAGGCATTTGATCGAACGTGGCATCAGGCTCTGAAGTACAAAGTAACCAAAATTGGAACTCCATACTACATACTCTCTATAATAAATAGTTTTCTTGACAAAAGAACATTCTCGGTAAATGTCAACAACCACATGTCTAATCCAAGAACAATAAACGCTGGACTCCCTCAAGGTTCCCCACTTTCTCCAACATTATTCAACCTATACGTCGCTGATCTTCCAAAACTAAATAATATTCAAACTAGCACAATTCGCGGAGGACACGGCCATATTCTCTTCAGACTCATCCATTAATCTTATTAGAAACAGAATACAATTGTACCTGCACATGTTAGATAGTTGGGCTACCAAACTCAAGATTCAGTTAAACTCAAGTAAAACTTCCGCCAAGATTTTTACACTAAGACCTTACACTCCACCCACTCCTATGACACTGAACAACAACACGATAGAATGGCTACCCCCCAACAAACCGGTTAAATATCTTGGACTCCAACTAGACACCAAACTAAACTGGAGACAACATATAGACAACAAAATAATTCAAGCCTAAAACAAAATTACTGCTAGTTAAAACCATTAATACACAGAAACAGTTCCATACCGTTCAACTTCCGCCATATTAATATACAAAACAATTAAAAGACCTCTGTTACTGTACGCCTGTCCTACATGGATTAACGCCTCCAAAACCAACATTAAAAAATTCAAATAATTCAGAATCAGTTCCTTAGAACAATAGCCAACGCCCCCATGGTTCGTTTCCAATCTCCAACTCCATAAGGAATTTAATCTCGAACCGTTATCACAGCACATTACTTATCTTTCCACAAACTTTTTCTCCAGCTTAACCCAAAATTCCCTCCCTGGTGCCTTTCAGACTCGGCAAAAATCCTATCCATCAGACCAGAATAAAAACAAATACCCCTTTCACTTATTCTCTCAAATTTGCTGAATTGGAGCCTGATTAGAGGACCCATTTGGGAACCCTTCTCATTGGTAATAGTTGTAAGTTAATTTAAGTTAGAAAAATAAGAACATCAATACATAGTAAAGTTTTTTTAAATAACTATTCTATGTATATATCATCAAAGATCAATAAAAAAAAGAT
>JAHLJT010005437.1:52115928-52153413 GCA_031308135.1 Acheta domesticus
GGGGACGCGCAGCGGGTCACAGCGACAATGGGGGAGTGAGAGGGGGCGCTAGGCGCGAGCCCGGAAAACCAGTAATGGCCGAGGGCACCCCTGCCTGCAGGACGCACCGGGTACATCACACACACGAAACCAGTTTTCTGCGATGATACCACCACAGACGAAACCAGTTTTCTGCGGTGTTTTGTAAAATCAGACGCAGCATTTAGTAGGAACGACATTAGAATAACTAAAGTAAATAAATAAATGAAAAAAACTAGTGGTGCTACAACAGCACATACTTTCCCGCATCAAGCTGTTTGAAGCGCAGTATATATGCAGCGGGCTATTACGTTTGTCAGGAAATTATAGAAAAACTACTCGTACATTCAAAAAATTCAGCATGACCTTATTTGAAGATCTGTTTTTGATGAGCATATTTCATTAAGAAAAAACAATTGTAACTACACAATTTTAGTTGTAGAAAGACCCCGAAACATTTTTAATTTTTTAAATTTTTTGCAAAATCAGGCATTTTAACGAGCATGAAACCCGCACCATTCTCATAAGCTTCCTTAATGTCATCTCAGGTCCCAATTTAATAAAAAAATGTGCGGTTTTTAAGAAAAAACAGTTTAAAGAAAATAAAAAATGTCTGTTTGACACAACTTTTCGAAACAAATTACTTATGTGTTTGAAAATTGAACATGACCTTATTTGAAGACTTGTTTTTTATGAACACATTTCATTAAGAAAAAAATTGTATCTTCATAATTGTAGTTGCAAAAAGATGCCGAAAAAAAGTTGCAAGAAGATGCCGAGTTTTCAACCGACATGAGACCTACGCTATCCTCTTAAATTACCTTCATATTATCTAACAACAAAATTTAGTCAAACTTGTTGACGCCATTTTTTTGAAAATTTTGAAAATGTTCCAGGGGCTTCAAATAAAGTACCCTCTAAAATTAAAATATCGGTTTCACATTCAAGGGGCCGCGAGATCGTTTAGATAGATTGGGGAGTATGAGTTTTGGAGAAAATCGGCTAAACGGTTTAGTCGCTAGCGTTTTTCATAGACGGACGGACGGACAGACAGACGTTTTGCAGTCAATTGGTTTTTCGGTATCAAGGACCCACAAAATAGGGATTCTGGCTGCACCACGTGTTAGGAGTTTTTTTCTTAATTTAGCAACTGGATATATCCACTTTTTTGTTACCAGGGCCCTGTAATAAGAGTTTTTCTGCCGAAAAATCCGCCGTTTTTTCGCGTAGCATTACATAACCTTCCCTATACTATACGTACGTAGTATAGTATACGGGAAAGTAATACACCACGGACAGCGCGCGATCTTTTTATTTCAATCTTGTCCACTCCTCTCCTCCAACACACACTTAAACGCACTATTCTACCATACATATCAGGAGACCGTCGTGAGCCTAGATCAGTGGTGTCAAGGTGTTCTACTGGTGGCAGTGGTAGGCGTCGTGGAGAAAATCCATGACGTACCATGTTGTGCCACGAACTTCTCTGCACAACTAGCGTTCGGGAAAGGAAACTATTAGTAACCCCACCGTTTTACAATAGGGATGGCGTAGTCTCTGGTGGTGGGGTAATGAACTGCGTGGAGAAGCGATTTCGTCGTGACACTCGTGCCACGGACTCCCGCTCGTGGCATCGACTTTGACAACACTGGCCTAGAACTTTTCCGGAAGCGAAGATTCCGCGCTACATTCACTACCACATGGAAATAAAAATCCTGTTTTGTATGGAGCTGGATTCATTGATTGATTGTTTTCGAATACGTCAACTGACATGGACATTAGTCCCTTCAGTCCACTAGTTCGTGCAAGGAATGTTTATCCCTGGAGGTGGCGGTGACTCCCCAGATCCGGCGTCAACCTACATGTCGGCTAGCGGGATTTCCCCCGGTCCCCCTCCAGCGCTCTCTCAGTCTGAATCAGTGAAAAACTACTGATTGACAGTGACTATTCACTGATGGTGTCAGTTATAACCTGAACTGAATTGAACTGAACAAATCAGTGAAAATCTGGCGCACTTTTTGAATCAGTGAAACTTCTCTGTTTGAATCAGTGAAATCTGTGACAACTAGTTGAACGTGACGACTGAACGATGGTGTCGCGGCACTGTTACCACTGACGACCAGTGAAATGCTGGCGGTTATTATGAAAAGGTTCGCATATTCGCTGATTGTCAGCGAAACTACACATTTCGACTGAAGATATCAGTGACTTCGGCTCTCTGATTGAATCAGCGGCAATTTCACTGATTCAGATTCAGAGAGCGGGGCACCGCTCCAGTCGGAAGAGGCTCCAAGCGTCCGACTGGAAATATGTTGTACAGTAGAGCATATTCGTGTGCTGTGTGTGAGTGTGTGTAAAAAAGGAGAAAATAGGAGAGGATGGGGTTCAAACAACCGTAACCAGAAGACTAGAAAATAAAGCTCTTCAATGGTACGGACATGTCCAGAGTTTGCAAAATGAGAGATGGCCAAATCAAATTTTAAACGGGATACCTTAGAGGAGGCGTAGAAGAGGCAGACCTGTTTTGACCTGGAAGGCGTATACACAGGAAGTAATGGATGAGAAAGGACTAGAAGAAGGTCAATGGAAGGACCGAAAAATATGGAAATCGAAAACGGCAAACTCCTAGGGGTAGAAACCGTCGAAGAAGAAGAAGGATAGGACAACTAAGAAGAAGAAAGGTCGCGCGCGGTCCGTGGCCCGTTTGTTAGGGCACTGCTGTGATATTTGCCTGGTATTGAACAAAAATCACAGAGGATCCGGCTGTTAAAATTCTCCTCCAGCCTGTGGCTGAACTCGACCTAGCGAGTCCCACCGTCTGGACTCGAACCATAGGACCTCCCGGTCAGAGTAGCTGCACAGACAGCGACGAAAGTTATGAGCTAATATCAGCCGCCACTTCTTCTCCACTTACTTCACCGGACTCTGATCCAACGGGCCCAGCACGGGCGGCGCGGGACGTATAGAGACGCGCAATTAGATTACGCTCAATTTCCATCAACGGCCGAAGACGAGGGGGAGGGCGTCTGGACCGAGGAAGCGTGAAGTACTCTGCGTCCTCTTCCGAACGCTCATCTCCCCTCGCCCCACTTGGCTGCGTCCAATCTCGTGTCCTTCGACCCACCGCTGCCCTGTTCCACTTGCCCGCCGCCATATGTCGTCGCCTTGCGGAACGGAATTGCACAGGCACCTTGCATACGGGTCTTTGGGTGGGGGAGTGCCCGTTGTCCGCGAAAAAATTGAAATGTTCATCAAGTGCAGACTCCTTAAAACAGTCCTCTAAATTTGTTTGCAACAGAGACCTTTAAAAATTGTCGTGTATTGTAAATAATATGTTAAATTTTATTCTGATATGGATATGTAAATTCCATTTTTACATTCTTGCCTTACGAAGTTCTTTGTAAGAAGAAAAAGTTATGTAAGCGTGCGCCGGAAAACAGCGAAATTTTTTTCTACCAGTCTTCCGTGTACTTCCGACTTAGATCACTTTGGTTCTGTACTGATGGTAAAAAATTTTGTTTTCAAGCTGGAAATATTATTACTTCAATTTTAATACGCATGTAATACTTTATTAAATTGAAATGATTTATTGTGGTATCAAAAGAATTACAGCAGTATGTTCTCATACGGTTATTTACGTCATATAATATCCCATTCAATTGATTTAACAGTTTTTGTGAGTCAATCTGTTTGTTCAGGATAATTTCTGAAAGTTTTAACCGATTTCAATGAAGTTTTCATTTTGCATAAGAGTATTTTGTCCAAGATAATCTATAATAATCTTTCAAATCAATATTTTCTTTTACATAAAAAATAGTTGTTCTATTTACAAAAATCTACATTTTATTACAATGTTAATGAAATTTTGTATTCTTGACTGTCAGAAAATGCGGTCTTTTGCATCCCCCCTCGTTCTACTTTCCCTCCACCATATGTCGCCGCCTTGCGGAACAGACTAGCACAGGCACCTTGCATATGGGTCTTTGTATGTGAGAGTGCCGTTGTCCGTGAAAGAATTGAAATGTTTGTAAAATTCAGACTCTTTAAAAAAGCTCGCAAAAGACTTTGCTATTGACGACTTTAAAAAAATGCTGTGTATTATAAATAATATGTTGAATTCTACAATGTTATGGATAGGTAAATTTTTTTTTCTATCGCTCTTTCTTGTTGCCCCAACTTAGATCACTTCGGTTCCTTGCTGATCGGAAAATATTTGTTTCTCTTTTGTTTTCAAGCTGGAAATATTATTAATTTAAATTCAATACATCTACTCAAATTACATTGAAGTGATTTATTGTGGTATCAAAAGAATTGCAATTTTGTACTGTCTGTGGTTATTTCCGAGATATAATACCCCATTTAATTGATTAAACTTTTTTCTGTCAATATGTTTGCTCACGATAATTTCTGAAATTTGTAACTGATTTGAATGGAGTTTTCACTGTCATATAAGTGTTTTGTCCGTGATAATTTATAATAATTTTTCAAATCAATATTTTTTTAATTAATGAATGTTTGTTTTTGTTTATAAAAATCTACAATTTCATTACGAAGTTAATGAAATTTTGTACTCTTGGTCGTCAATAAGGAGAAAAGTTACTGCTCACATAAGATTTCGAAAATATACCCTGTCTCACTTTCACTTATCTCTAGATGATAATGAAGAGCACACTCAGTTTTTTGCAAATATCTCGAGAACGAAGACGAAATTTACTGAAATGAATTAAACTTTTCTGAAATCTCATACGTTTCCGACTAAACGCGCTTTGAGTCATTCAAATTACGCAATTCTGCTTCGAATCATTAGAGTTGAAAATTGGAAGTGAGCGAGAAGTATGCATCAATGCATCTGTTTACACTGGAATTCTGTCATACCCTAGGACCAAAAAAGAACTACTCCAAACATCTATGTTATTGAGGACTTTCAATACAACAAATTTATTTTTGTCACTATTAGTGCCTGTTGAGAAATACTTTATGCATTACTTGTGTGCATATAAACAAATGCCATTTTTTTCTACTTTTAGAGACGTAAAAGCAAGAAGGTACGAGAATAATTTTTGTTGTTTAAATTAATTAGTCCGTGATGAATGAATTTCCGCGTACGAGATTGTTGATGACAATGAGAAACGTGTTTTACAAATACCCTCATCGGTTAACAAATTTGGAAGACTACTTGAACATTTAAGTTCAAGTTTGATCAGTAGGGAGCGGATTTCTATGATTTTGCATATTTTTTTCCATTGCTTCAAGGCATAGCTAAGAGTAATTTCTTGACATCTGGTTATAATTGGATGCTTTGTACACTAATTTGTTAGTGTATATTTGGGCATATTTGATCTATTTTTCTTGTTGGGGCATATTCGTGTAATTACGGGAGCAAATTTTGCATATTTCGTTAAAATAGAGAAAATGTTTCGTGTTTTCATAGAATATATTTGTGAGCGTTCATTGTTAGCAAAACTTGTTACAATTTTCTTCTTTTTCTTTTCTATAGATGATAAATACTTGTGCCAATGTAGGATACTTCTTAATATATTTTTTTAACTAGGCAGAAAAAGTGAAAGAAGGCCTACATTGACGGTACTTCACTCAAGTGCACATTTACTTCAATTATTTCTCCCGAGAAGCAAGTTAGGTTATATTATGTTTGCACAATTTTTATTCGTTCTAAGCATGCTTCTCCTGAATTTTATCAAGATAGGTTTATACAGAAAATGAAATATTGTTAATTTTAATTGAATATTGAAGTGCATGTTTAAGAATTTTTAGGTCATAAACGCATAATTTAAAAAGCATATTTCAAGATTTTTAGGGCATAAAAATCCGCTCCCTATTGATCAGTAATTTATTATAATACATTTAAACAATGATTTAATAAATTAATATTTCTTATATAATGTTTACTATAAAACTAAACATCTCTGATCACACACTGATTCTGGAGACTACATTATATTTCAATACCACGAAAAGAAAAATCATTGTAATTTATTATCTCATTCAGTCATTATCCAATGACTTCCATATTCACTATTATACAGATGTGACTCTCCAAAACGTTCATTTCTTGTCCGCACCCCCTTGGTAACAAGATCGGCTTGACAACCGTGCGAACTCGGGCAACGAAACCATCACGCGACCTCGATTACATTTATATCATCGCGGTCCAAACGGAACGCCCAAAGCAGCACGGGAAGAAAAAATTATTTCACCCCACCAACTTCCCCCTTCCTTCACCAAGTGTGAAATTATCGCTCCCACCGTGTAATCACCGCGTTTTCAATCAGGCATCACCCAAACGGCAGACCCGCAACCCTCTCTAAGGGCACCCGGGCTCAAAGGGTGGGCTGTTATTCTGGAGAGGGTGTAGCGGTGGTAACCAGCAGGGGGGAGGGGGGGCCTGGCAGTCTGTCCGGATGACGGAACGGGCGCGAGAGCAGGGTGTCAGGGGGGCGATTACTGTCGCACGTTTTTAACGAGGGGGTGAATCACCCCCACCTCTCGTGGTCCGCCCCTCTCTGAAGGGATCTTCTTGATTTATCGGGGATCAGTCAACCCCACGCAGACTGTAGCTTTGGATTTGCGATGGGAATAACAGCATCAACTTTGTAACAAGAAGACGCATAGTACTAAAATTAAATGATACTACAACAACACATACTTTCTCGCATTATTTGTATGAGTCTGGAATATACTTTTTTCTGATGAAAAATTGTCACTGTTCCTTGGAGCATTACAGAACTTTCTCTGTACTAAGCACGTAGTACGTAAGAAAGTGAAAATAGATAGCAATGTAAATAAGTTGATGCTCTTCCAAATAATTGCATTGTTTTTATGAATAACTTGACCCTGCGTAAATAATGAGGCGCAAGATCTCTTAATAAAGATTGGATAGTATTTCAACTATCTCTGTTAACTTCATAAAATCGAGAGCACATAGTATTTCGTTATTAAGCGTAATGGCACTTCAAGAGAAATTGCGAAAAAAATTCCGTGTATGTAGAAACAAATATTAGGATTTCAGTTTTTATGAGTTTTTAAATTCTTCAAAGTAGTAATTACAATAAGTTAATCAAATAGAAAAAATTCTTACACTCTTAAATTTTCTTATTGAAATATTACATTTAAAAGTCTGCATTACTAAAGAATGTGTTATTAATTCTATTACTGCTACAAAGGTGTAGCCACCCGAAAAAACCTGTGGTCACCTTAAAGCAATTAATTTAAAGATTTTCATCAATCTAGTAAGAGAAGTAGGACCATTCACACTACAGTCCAGACTGGGCACAAAGCTTCGTCTACCATTTATCAAAACTGAAGAAAAACCTTCCGGGAAGAAAAGTTTCAGACGAGTGTGAGGTGAAAGAAGCAGTTTTTTTCACCATCTTGCGAACAAAAGTTTCTAATATTTTTCAAAATCCTACGTTAATCGTTTATAATGATTGATTGATCGAAGATAATACTTCAATAATACAGAATATTAAATTTTAGTAATGGATAGGCTAGTCATTTAAGTGAGAAAGAAAATAATAGTAAATGAGTAAATTAACTATCTCACGTAACACGTTAGTTATATTAAGACATCTTAAAGTAGATAAAAAAGAACCGCAATAATATTAGAATATAATACAATATATAGTAGTTATTTCTGAAAACTGTCAAAAGTTACTAATGACAATTACAGAAAAAAGTAAAATAAGCTTTCAGTATTTAATTTAGATGCAGAATCAAGTAGAAAACTTCTCATAATACAAATCTAATTTTCAAATTTCAGAAATGTAATTTTTTTCAGTTTTGTAGATATTATATAAATAATATTTTTATATTTTGCGTCCATTCAAAAATCATTACAAAAGTATTCGAACATTAATAAAGAGAATATATCACTGCCATTAATCATTAATAAAATCTACGAGATTTAAATGCAATGCTCAAACACGGTATTATATTTTTTACTGTATATTTACACAGCAGATACTAAAGAAACGCAAAGTTAAAGCCGCTAATCCCCAAATTAATAACACAGAATCTCAAACATAACAATACGCAAACACACAGGCGGGGAAAACCAGCTCTGAGCCGGGCGTATAAAATGTAGCCGCGATAAATTCCACCCCCTCCTCTCCTGCAGTCAGCCAACGGGGGAGAGCAGGTCCCTACGGGCCAGCGATCAAGGAGGCTTAGACTGCCCCGCTGCGCAGCTGTCTGCAGAGGGCGCGTTCAGAAAGTCATTTCGAGACAATGGGCGTTGTCCCGGGAACTCCCACTGACCACATGGCGAGACGTCTGCTCTGGTCACTCTGATACTCCTCTCTTCTCACAGTGATCTATTAAATTCGACACTCAAAAGCAACTTGAGAAGCGTCGAAATTTATACAGTTGGTATTAACGAACAAACACATTCCGCAAAAAAACTTAATTAAGTGTTTTAATCTTCATAAAAAGCATTCAGTAATTACCATTACAACAATTAATTTTTCTGTGAGTTCAAAAACTCATTTCGCGACGGTGGCTATTTCCTTGGAAAGTAAATATTTGGGACCACTTAGTCAGACATCGGCTTTTGCCTTTTCGGAACTTCCTCCTTCTCACTGTGATCTATCAGCTGAGATGGCTTAGGGTATCAACTGATATCAATCCAGTACCTCGAGGTCGAAAGGTTCGAGTTCTGACGGTGACAGGAGTATCGACACCAGCGAAGTCGAATTCAGCTGCTGGTCTACATCTGATTGCATGTTATTTTTTTTCGTGGTTTCTCCAATTAACACCAGGACAATGCCAGAACAATACTCTAACAAATAGGCCACAGACCTCTCCTTATCCTACCCCCACCCTTTTACTTACACACACTTATACTTACATGTACTACACTAACACAGGCCGGGAGATCAGGCTGGAACTTAGTGTTTGTCCCGACTGGAGCGGTGCACCGCTGGTGAGAGATATCTCACTTGTGAAACCCTGTTTATCCTACAACTAGGTCGGCGCCGGATCCCACCCAACCAGCGGGAGAAGAACATCGCCGCATCCTCACTACGAGACTAATGAACGTAGCAATTGACGCACCGGAATATCGAAATAATCAATCAATTAATCAATCGTCGTTAACTAAAAACATTCAACTGGTATCCCCGCATGTGTGATAGTGTATTGGATGTCCGTGTGTGGGTGTAAGTAAGAGAAGAGGATATGACAAGGTAAAGGAAGGACAGAATGCGCGCTTTTTCGTGCCCCCGAGCTCGAGCATACACGTGGCTGGACGTTTTCTAAAAGTGGCTCCACACATTCGGCATTCGCCAGCAGCGAGCTCCTGCTCACCCAAACCCGAACAGCTGATGTGTCGGCAACTTTTCTCTTCCTTTGATGAGTCCAAAAGACCGACACGCTGTGGGTAGGGCGAGTGCCAAATGTTCGTCACTCGGCAAATAGCACGCGACCCATCCACGCTACTCGGGATTCTGCGAGCGGTTGCTCGCTGTTCGCCGAATAGCGAATGTGTGGAGCCACCTTAGAAAGACCGACACGCGGCGGGTAGGGCGAGCGCCGAATGTTCGTCACTCGGCAAATAGCAAGCGACACATCCACGCAACTCGGGATTCTGCGAGCGGTTGCTCGCTGTTCGCCGAATAGCGAATGTGTGGAGCCACCTTAGAAAGACCGACACGCGCGGGTAGGGGCGAGCGCCGAATGTTCGTCACTCGGCAAATAGCAAGCGACCCATCCACGCTACTCGGGATTCTGCGAGCGGTTGCTCGCTGTTCGCCGAATAGCGAATGTGTGGAGCCACCTTAGAAAGACCGACACGCGGCGGGTAGGGCGAGCGCCGAATGTTCCTCACTCGGCAAATAACAAGCGACCCATCCACGCTACTCGGGATTCTGCGAGCGGTTGCTCGCTGTTCGCCGAATAGCGAATGTGTGGAGCCACCTTAGAAAGACCGACACGCGGCGGGTAGGGCGAGCGCCGAATGTTCCTCACTCGGCAAATAACAAGCGACCCATCCACGCTACTCGGGATTCTGCGAGCGGTTGCTCGCTGTTCGCCGAATAGCGAATGTGTGGAGCCACCTTAGAAAGACCGACACGCGGCGGGTAGGGCGAGCGCCGAATGTTCGTCACTCGGCAAATAGCAAGCGACCCATCCACGCTACTCGGGATTCTGCGAGCGGTTGCTCGCTGTTCGCCGAATAGCGAATGTGTGGAGCCACCTTAGAAAGACCGACACGCGGCGGGTAGGGCGAGCGCCGAATGTTCGTCACTCGGCAAATAGCAAGCGACCCATCAACACTACTCGGGATTCGGCGAGCGGTTGCTCACTGTTCGCCGAATAACGAAATGTGTGGAGCCGCCTTAAGGGGTGTGTTACGTGACGTATGTAACCTATCAGATAACAATAACAAGGAAGGTCCGCACCCCGGCGACCTTCAGACGGCGCTTGCCCAGTCGAGCGCCCAAGTGCCCGCTTGCTGCACATATCCTAATGTACAAGAATATGTTTTTGACGACTCAGTGATAAATATGCTACATCCTGGAATTATCTGGAAACTACCCTTGCGATATAATATTATCTGTAAGAACTTGAAAAACACACACATATACATATATACATATATACATATATACATATATACATATATACATATATACATATATACATATATACATATATACATATATACATATATACATATATACATATATATATATATATATATATATATATATATATATTGAGGAGCATGACAGCCAATGCAGCGTATTTTGCTCACCGGTCACTGAGCTCAAAACATCTTTCGGCATCTCCAGCTTGTACAGAGCTATTACCAAATTTAGAGTTGCAACATCTTCTTGTGTGTTATACTTCATTACTGGCCCCATCCTATTGTATCGAAACCCGAAACCTCGCAGATCGTCAGTCTCTACCTCAATTGACTGCTGGTTAGCAAATTTAACTCGTGTGTGTGTGTGTGAGTTGGCAGTACGAGGGGTGGACGAAGCCAAGAGCCTAAGGCGTGTGTGTGTGTTGGCAGTACGAGGGGGGACAAGAGCCTAAGGCGTGTGTGTGTGTTGGCAGTACGAGGAGTGGACGAAGCCAAGAACCTAAGGCGTGTGTGTGTGTGTGTTGGCAGTACGAGGGGTGGACGAAGCCAAGAGCCTAAGGCGTGTGTGTGTGTTGGCAGTACGAGGGGGGACAAGAGCCTAAGGCGTCTGTGTGTGTGTTGGCAGTACGAGGGGTGGACGAAGCCAAGAGCCTAAGGCGTGTGTGTGTTTGTTCGCAGTACGAGGGGGGACAAGAGCCTAAGGCGTGTGTGTGTGTGTGTGTGTGTGTTGGCAGTACGAGGGGTGGACGAAGCCAAGAGCCTAAGGCGTGTGTGTGTGTGTTCGCAGTACGAGGGGGCGTTCCGGCCGCGCGCGCTGTGCAACTGGGAGGTGCCGCGTCGGCCGGCGGCGGGCGGCGCGTGCCTGAGCTGCGGGGCGCAGCTGGCGCTGGGCGGGGCGACGGCCGGCGGGCGGCTGGGCGGCGGCGGGCGCGCGCGGCGCTGCGCGCGCTGCGGCCCGTGCCCGGCGCCCTGCCCCCCGTGCTTCCACCGCCAGCAGCACTGCCCCTGGGGCGACTTCCGCGGCACCTGGGCCCTGCCCCGGCGCATCACGCGCGCCTCGCGGTGAGCCCCCGACACAAGCGCCCCGCCCGCCGGCGCGTGACAGCACGCGAGCACACGCAAGCACACACAAGCACACTTGCGCACACAAGCACACTACACTACACGTACACATAAAACACACTATCGCTCAAATAAACACACTATCGCACACATAAACACACTATCGCACACATAAACACACTAGCGCACACATAAGCGCAAACATAAGTACACTAGCGCACATATAAGCATACTAGCGCACACATTAGCACACTAGCTCACACAATGACATTTGCGCACATAACCACACATGCTCATACAAGCACACTTACGTACATGAGCACACAAGCGCAATTGCGCACAAAATCACTCCTTAGTACACGTGCACGTACAAGCATACATAAGCACACACATGCACACATAAACAAACGGGCGCACACATAAGCACACTATCGCACACATAAGCACACGAGCGCACACCTAAGCACACGAGCACACACATAATCACACCAGAGCACACCTAAGCACACGAGCACACACATAATCACACGAGCGCACACATAAGCACACGAGTGCACAAATAAGCACACGAGCGCACAAATGAACACAGTAGCGCACACGTAAGCTCACTAGCGCAAACATAAGCACACAATCGCGGACCTAAGCACACTTGCACACATGAGTACATTTGCGAACATGAGCACACTCGCGCACAAAAGCATACTAGCGCGCTCAAGCACACTAGCGAACACAAACATACTAGCGCACACAAGCAACATGCACACAGAAAAACGCACGCTCATGGAAGCAGTTAAACTGAGGTAAGCACACACAAGCAAACATAAGCACACAAGCACACATTCACACACAGCTCCACATGTTCACAGAAGTGCACATGAGTGCACGCACAAATTAACACCCTGCTACAGACACGCACACAAGCACACGTGCGCACACAAGCACAGAGAAGCACAGATGCACACATACAAACTCGGATAAGCACATACAAGCACAGACCTGCGCACACAACCACTCATTCACACACATGCAGCAACACAAGCGCATACAAGCCCACTTGAGCACAGAAACGCGTGTTCACAAGCAAGCACAAGTGCACACACAAGCACATATTATTCACATAGACACACACAACACACACGCAACTTACGTTCACGTTAACACACACGCAAGCTCACACGCGCACACACAAGCACCCTGAGACGCACATGCAAACAAACACAAGCGAATTTATACTCATAAACATACATATAAGCGCACGCTCACACGTATATAATACTCGTAGTACATGTATACACAAGCACAAGCATACAAGTACACATGCACGTGCAAATACATATGCAAGCGCACTCACGGTACTTTGTCGCGTTCTCAGATGTACGCACACACAAGCACGCTGGTACGCTTGGAAGCACACACTCACAAATACAGACACATGGACATGCATTAACACGGTCTACTTTTATTATCAGAAGATCAGAGAAGTGACAATGAAGGTAGGGAGCGAGGGAGATAAAGGAAGGGATGAAAGAAAGAGTTAGAAAAACCTAAAGTAAGAGACTGGCGGAATAAGAGAGGAATCAAAATGGGGATATGTGAGGGAGAATTGGATAATAAGGAGGGAGAATGTGCGATCAGAAATACTGAATTGAAGTATAAGGAAGGGTCAATAGAAGAATAAGATACGGAGCCTATGACAAAAAATTGAGAGAATAAAAAATAAGCAGTGATCATCTTCACCAACTTTGTTTAATAGCTATCTAGAGACGAGGAAGAGTAAGAAAAAAGAGAGATTGAAAGAATGTGAGGAAAAGGATGTACGTAAGTGAAATAAAGGGAATGAGTGTGATTTGTAAGTTAGTGAGAGAAAAAATAACAGAAAGTAGGAAGAGAGAAACAGAAATAATATAAAACCGGGGAGAATAAAAACGTAGAAAGTGAATAGAAAATTAATAAATGAGAGAAAAGATAAGAAATTCAATAATAACAGAATGAAGACGAGGACATAAGGGCATGACAATCTATAAAAAGAATGAGAATGAGGGCGAATAATAGTATACGAGATTATAAGAGGAAGAAGAGAAAATTAAACTTAGAGAAAGAGAAAAGAATGGCAAAAGTGATGAATGTATGTGTTTGTGATGAAGAGGGCGGAATGAGAGAGGAAGAGAGTGAAAGAGATAGTTAAAGGAGAGGTTTACAACCCATGGCTCGTTGGCACCAGAGGTCCTCAGAAGCACGTAGCTCTCTAAAGATCTGCTTGTATTTTCGTACATTTCTGAATAAAAATATAGTGTTCTTGTCAGTTTATATTTTTTTAAAAAAACACACATAAATAAAATAATTCATTGAACAAAATACGTGTGAAATGATAAAAGCTCATTATTCTTAACAATATTATTGCACTTCTTAATAAACGAAAATTAGTTTTGAAGATACGTTAAGTATATTCTTTAGTACCATGCTACCACTTTAATTATAGTCTTCGATATTAATGTAATATCGAACGTAAATATGTAAATAATGTAGTGTAGTATTAAATATGTTAACAAGATAGTGTAATGAACGTGCTAGTTTACAAAACAATTGCTCAGACCGAGTTGTTCTATTTGAACAAGCAAGGTCTGTCGTGCAGTCTGTATCATCTCCTGAAGTACCTAATGCTTATTTCTTACTGATCAAGATTTAATTAATATAATAATGCTGATTGTTAGTAATTGAAAGTTTTTTATTGGTTTTTGTTGCGAAATATTTAAGACAATTTTGCAGAATATATATGAAAAGTAAAGAATTTCAATAAGAATTGTTTTCAAAATGATTAAATTTGTAAATAGCGAAAAAGCTTAAAACTAGAGTCAAAACGTTAATAGTGATATTTTTCGTAATAAAAAACGGAGAATGTTCGATTTCCTTTCTTGTGGAAGTTCCAGTGTTGTTGATAAGTTAACTAATTTTGACGAGTATTAACTGCATGTGACCTGACATTTTGGCGTCGTGCGTCTCTTGTTGCAGCGGATCACATAAATGGCAGCGAGAAGTGCCCGTGCTGTTGCCCATGCGGGAAGCCCTTACCCATCCTCTGCTACCCCAAAAAGAGGAAGGGGAGATAAATAAATTAATATTTTCGTATTAATTTGTAATTCATTCTTGAATACACAATAAATTTACTTACTTCGATGGCGACGTTTATTTTCTTCTTATTCTTATAATTATTTATTAAGTTACATGTCTAATCAAAGCAAAAAAAGTACTATAAATCTAGCTTTAGCTCCGAATTTTATGACTTCAATGAAGATGTACATGCAGGAGGAAACCTAAAATAACATTCCAAAATTTTTTATAAAAATTACATTTCGAGTTAAATGAGATTTTACAGTGTTTCACCTGTGACACAGTATCTCGATTAATAATTAATATATTTTCATAATTATTTTTCCAGAAAAGAAAGAAATGTCTGCTACATTATGTGAACCTCACTGTTTTGTAAGAAGTAAAATTTTAAAGGATTAAAACATTTCTAAATTATAAACAAAATTTGGATTTACTTTCTTTTGAATCATTCCTTCAAATATTTTGCAGTGGAATATTATATGTAGTTCACATAATAATGTAAAAAAGTAAACTGCAAAATACAAAAAGAATCATTGAAATATCTCTATTAGTTCTTGAGTTAAGATGCATTTCGTTAATAAACTAGTGGTGCTACAACAGCACTTACTTTCCCGTATTAGAGGAAACAGCTAAGTAGTACGGTAATATTGCACTTTATGCGCTACTAACATCTTCGCTTGGAACTCACTATTTCCATTGCAGTGTTGTCAGAACTATGTGAATTCTACAACTTCACAAAAATAGAATGCAAAAGTTTTGTAACCCTGTATTGGAAAAAGAAGCCTGATACCCTGGAAATATAGAAATGCCTTCCATTGGGCCATGATTAGGGAAGAGTATTTTAAAACCATGCAACAAATTCTCTACTCACTACAAATGGTACAGCATTTGGCGCAAAACTAAATATTTGCCTGCAAATATCAACATAAATTAGACAATTATAACTCCTTTTCATACAGCTCCATTAGGTCACAACAATGACACTAATTCACAGATATTCGCGAGCGCAAAGTGAATTCCATTGTTGCAGACCCTGCATTGTCGCTATTCTGAGAGCTATTAATTCTTTTTACTTATTTCAAATATTACAAAATAAACGATTTCTAAAATATTAATGTGTAAGTCTATAACAAAGTTCGAATGTAAGAAACGAAGAAAGAAATAATATACAAAATTGCACATTCTAATGTACGACGCATCCAGCTGTCCGAAGCGCAGTAAATTTACAGCGGTCTATTACGTTTGTCACAAAATTAAAGAAAAACTACTCGTATTTTGAAAAAATTATTCATGACCTATTTATTTTATTTATTTATTTGTGAAAAAACAGAAACAGAATGGCACAGACTTTCCCGTATTAGTTTTCTATTTTCCTGGGTCTTCGCTAGCTATTCGGAATTGCCACATACTCTTTCTTGCCAGCTACCATCTATCATCGCCAAAAGTACATTTTTTTGTCATTTTCTTAATTTTTCGGTTTCCTATTGGTAGAACAGAAACATTAATTTTAGAATATTAAAGAACACAAAAACCTAGCCGTAAATGGCAATTTTCTTTTAAAAATTATGTGCCGTTTAAGAGAAAATGGCGTTTTAGCACTACTAAAAATGCGAAATTTGAAGCTCATTTTCACAGTAAATTTTTGAGTTTTCAAAATACTTTATTTGAAGTTATTTGAAGCACTTACACTCACAAATATAATCATCTTTACAAATTGCGGATAATGTGCATATTAGTAGTAGGAAATGGTGTGGCATTTACGATGCTATCATCGAAATCAATATTTGATGTAGGCTCCTCATCGTAACTGTTTATTTTGGCATAAAGCTTTTTCGGCCGCATTGCGGCCATCTTCAGTGCTCTTAGAGGCGGCTGTGGGCCTCTGTCCAGACAAGACAGCTGTCATGAGGCTCAGGCCATGAGGCCTGCTCTTCCGTCTAACCACGCAAATTTCGCTACGCTCCTTTCACCAAGTAGCGGAGAAGGAAGCTATTCCTTGGGCGACGAAACAGGCGATTTTGAATTTTGCTTCAGAGGCGTCATTTAGGCTTGAGGATCTTTTACATGCAAGTAAATCTACCAACATGGGACAGCCGGCTTTACTTCCCTCCGAAGGAAGGCGTACGAAGGATTTTTTCGCCCCTGAAAATCCACGGCTTCGATCGGGTTTGAACCCGCGAACTTGGATATGATAGTCCGGTACGCTAACCGTCACACCATCGAATCCGCAATGTGTATCGTTGTGATGTGTGTTGGTGGTTGTGTGGTTGCAGCGGAGGCCCTACAGCGCGGGGCGAGCGTGCCGAGCCACCCGCGCCGCCCGCCCTCGCCCCCTGGGCCGCCCACGCGCGCGCCTGGCACCGCCCCTGCCCCGGGCCCCCCGGCTGGGTGCCCCCGCTGCCCGGACACGTGAGTCTCAATCTATCTATATATATTTAATATTGAAATTGATGTAGATTCTTCCTGTTGATCCTGGTATAATTGGATGCGTAGATGGTACGAATAAATATATTGTGATAAAATAATGAATGAATTATTTACTTTAATTCGCTAGCTCAGTTTTTTGGTTCGATACGATGACACCACGCTTACCTGTAGACTGGTTGTCACCGGGTTGCCCTCTATACAGAGAAGCCTGAAGTCTGAAATTATTTCTATTACAAAGAATTGCGTATAATTTGGCACAACAATAATTTCATTTATTGAAATTGATTTGAATTTAGTTTAACAATATAAATTCTATTGATTGCATGCATCTAGTTAAGAACGGTACCGAATTGTCTAGGCGTTGTGAAATGAGGCCCCGTAGTTCATATCACGCTTGGCTTCCGTGCCGAAAATCCTCTTCGCGCCTGTCGTCGCCGAAGTCATCTGCTTCTCTCTTGATTGCGGTTCTCCAATTTACTCCTTGCAACAACTGTTCCACTACTGTTCCAAATTCATTTCTCCCTATTATATATAACACGGCGATGTCTCACTTAGTAGTGAGTAGTGAGATGTCTCACTCAAGTAGTCACATATGGCAATCAGACCACCTTTTCGCTGCTACCACCACGATGCCTCTCAACAAAACCAACTCTAGTTCAGAGCCCCCTCTTGCACGTAAACAAACATTCGTTACCTAGTAACCGGTTCGCACCGTCCAGAGTAGCGCGGTGTTTGTTTTTCTGTAATATTTTGTATATTACAATATATTTTGACCATAAAGGATCAATCAATATTGACTTCAGGAATTAAAACTCCAAATACATTTATTTTTGGCTCAATGTTTCGCACGTTTAGTACGTGCCTTGTCAAGAGCAATACAATGGCAACGGTTGACAATGGTGTACAAATTAACATAAAACAATAGAATTTGAAATTATTGAGATAAATATATACATTGCTTTTACATCAAGCATTACTATCACATAAACGTTGAAGGCTTGTCAAATCAAGTAGTCACATATGGCAATTATGGAGAGCAGCATATTTAGCTACGTTAAGGAATTATATAATTATAAATATTTCAAATAATAGAATGAACATGTGGGATTGGCAAAAAATACAATTATGGAAGTTGGTGCAGTATTAACGTCTTATAAATTTGGTTCGGTGTTTTTACTTCACTTTTGTGTTCATTGCATTATTTAATATGATATATAACATTTCGGCAATTAGCCTTTTTGATGTTTGTTTCTCATGATGCAAACTTTGGCTATATCAAACGCAATGTAGTGGTTAAGTTCTGTTTCTATGTTTGGTCATTATATTTAATAAACACTTATCATTCCACCTACACAAAAATGACTCCTTCATAAATAAAATCATCAACTTCACAATAGAAAATAATAATTTAAATCAACTATTTATCTACATACATTTTTATTAGCAATTATCACAATCATTTATTTGTTAATCACATTAATTATTATTGTTAAAATTACATTCTTTCACGAATGCCCATAACGACACTCAAACTAATGAATGAACCCTTACCAACAAATCACCCCCTAATTAAAATTGTAAATAATTCACTAATCGATTTACCAACCCCCATCTAACATTTCAACATGATGAAACTTTGGATCTCTATTAGGGTTATGTTTAATCATTCAACTCATATCTGGAATCTTTTTAGTTCTCGCCTCACACCCACCTTTAGCATGGGGATGGTCCCGTTTAAATGGAGCGACTTGGGACAGATCTTCAGTTCGGTGCGGTTCTCCAATCAGAGGCTTCGTTACGACTTTAATTTTTTATATTGAAGCTCTCGATTGGATAACCGCGTCCAGTTGATGATCTGTCACGCGGCACTACATTTAATTTCTTATGGCATGACTGTCTAATTAGTATTGAAATTACTTTTGTTTACTACATGTATATGTAGTATTGCGTAAATAATTGAATACAGATAATTACTAAAATATTTTAATTCAAAATTTAAACATTCTTCAATAAAGTACATATATAGTATCATATTGAAACTAATGTAATTTCAAATTAATGAGATATATAACATCTTATATATATATATATATATATATATATATATATATATATATATATATATATATGTATTTATTATCACTACATTTAAAACGGACAATAACTTTATATTTAGTATGTCTAAGGGACTCTATGTAATTGAAGATACTGAAACCTTTGTTATGATCGCTAATGGTTCCAACGAAATTTGCCAGTTTATAGTGGTCGCTTAATCAGGGTTATGATAGTAGAGGAAATGTACTATATGTCTAATTGTGTAAATTGATATGAAAAAATATGTTATTTTCTTATAGTGTTTTATTATCTTACACTAAAAAAACAAATTAAACAATGGACGTACGATCACTTGCCTTTTCTTGACTTGTCTCAAACGCATTTTGGAGTTTCACTCTCTTACTTATTCGAATAATTCACGTTATGTCCACATCAAACTTGACTCAAAGCAAACTAAACTTGGAGATACAAGTTTCATCCTGTAGAAACTGCAGAGACGATCGTTAAACGAACGAGCGGGTGGTCGTAAATTCAAATCGGTTTCGCGCACGCGTCTTGTATCCCGAGCCCATGACAAATTTCAATAGAAGGATAGGGAGGTGTTAGTAAATTTCACGAGAATTCTGCGAAATGTGAAAATCGAATTATGTGTTATTTTATAAAAACTTATTTATTAAAATCTTTTGATATCTGAAACAAATGTATCCCTTTGTGACATATGCAATTATAGATGGCACTATTTTAAATAATGTGTGACCCATCGCAGGAAAACACTACATAAACAATAGCTTCTAAGCGTTGCCTGCTTCGTGTTCTATTACACTCCGAAATCGCCAGATGTGACCGCGTAATCGCCAGATGTGACCGGTCAAATCTTGGAAATGTACTTGGTCGCATACCGCAAGTCTGGAGGCCGCTTAGGAGAATAATTGCATATGCCGTACAGAAAAATTAAGCGGTTCCATGAAAAAGTGTTCGTTAAAGAAAGCTACCGTTTAATCGAAGTTGCTGTTTGTGCACTTTTCTCAGTATATATATATATGACAATATCCTTTTCTCGAAGTGTACAGCGAAGAATATAGTAATATGACCGAATTTATATACTGCAAACATAGAAAATTAACTTTATGTTAAAAACATTGTGCAATTGACAATTTATGTTAAAAGTTACGTAAAATATTCGCTATATCCCGAACGCTTGTCAAGAGAACGTGCAACTTTGCCGATAATGCCATCGCTGAGGTGCAGAAGAAATCCAGGTTGTCTCAATTCACCTCTATAGAGGCTTTCGGTAGTGTAATGGTTAGGTATCGGACAAAGTTCGCGGGTTCACACCCAATCGAAGCCATGGATTCTTAAGGACGAAATATATCCTTCATATGCCTACCGTCGGAGAGGAAGTAAAGCCGACTGTCCCATGACCTACTATTACTGCACGTAAAAGATCCTCAAACCTAAAAGAAGCCTCTGAAAAAAATTCGAATCGCCTGTTTCATCGCCCAAGTGATACCTTTTTTCTCTACCAGACGCAAAGCAACGTGGCAGAATTTGGTGGGTTAGGTGGTCAGGCGTAAAAGCAGGCTTCATGCTCTGAATATCGACACGGAAAATAAAGCATAAATGATTTGAATTGAATTGAATAAATCGCACCCCAGAGATTTCACCCGGCGAATAACAGCGCAATGACAGTACGCGCTCGCTCGCTCGCTCGCTCGCTCGCTGTGCACGCGGTGCATTGTGGGTGACCGTTCAATTGATGATTCTTGGAATATTTTATCCCGGGAGATGGCGGTGTTCCTCCTGTGTTGGATTGTGGGATCCGCTACTCGACGGCTTGAGGAAGATTTCCCCAGCCAGATATCTCCCCTGAGTGCAACACCACCTCCGCCGGGGCAATTCTAACGATCAGCTGCTCTGATTGGTAGTTTCCGTAGTTTCTTCGATCAACACCAAGCGAAAGCCGGAGCAGTCCCCTAACAAACGCGCCACGGACCGTGTGCGATCTTTCCTTCCTCTTCCTTGTCCTATCGTCACCCCTTAGTTATTCACACTTACACTCACACGTACTACTCCGTCGCACATGTCGGAAGACCAGTCGAAAGCTTAGAGCATGTCCCAGCTAGGGTAATGCCCCGATGGTGGGAGTTACCTGGTTGGGAAAAGCTGACGTGAAGGTCGGCGCTTGATCTCGCCACCCAGCGGAGATATCACCGACACCTCCCGGTAAAAACATGCACTACACATGCAGGACAAACGACCGCATCCGCAAACACGAAACAATCGATCAATCGTGTATTTAACGACCTCGTCAGTTGACGAGCAGGGAAACACTAAATAACCAATCAATCGTGTATTTTTACCACAACGAAACCAAATGGAGTGATGATCCACACGAAGCAGAGCACTTGTTGAGCCGCCGTGCGACTAGAACGTGTATCGCGCCTGCTCGGAGATGGATCCGCGGAAGCGGCCGGCGGCGGCGAGCGGGGCGAGGGCGGCGGGCGGCAGCAGCGGCAGCGGGGGCCGCGGCGGGGGCCCCGGCCGGCGCTCCAGCGGGTGCACCAGGTCCAGCTCCTGCAGGCGCCGCCGCACCGCGTCCAGCACCGACTCGGGCCGCCCGTCCGCCTCCACCTAAACGCCCATTCACAACGCAGACATAAACATAAGCAGAGCGTTAGCATAAACGTTAGGACAACGTTTACAAGCGGACTCATTCACAATGCATTCGCATAGGCATAACGCATAAGACGTTAACTTATACTGCGATTTTTGTAGGAAGAGCTCTGAAGATAACTCAAATCCCATCTTCGCGATGGAATATGTCACGGCATTTCGCGTCTTTTCTCGGTCTTGCCGGTAGAAGTCGCATGATCGCAAGCACTGCTTCATACGGTCGCGATCGTGCGAAATCTAGCGGAACGACTGTGAATGATACGAAATGCCGTGACATATTCCATCGCGAAGATGGGACTTGAGTTATCTTGAGAGCTCTTCCTACAAAAATCGCAGTATAAAAGCTTGCAAGCTTCAAGCTTCTGCGCTTAGGCTTATGTTAAAAATAAGAAATGAACCAATCACAGTACGTTTAACTCAAAATCGAGTATCGAAGTCGATAGATCGAACAAAAGACTTGTTTTCCAAATTGCTTGGTTGGTTTTCGACGGTTTTCTGCGTTGTTTTGTAGCGTACGATCTTTTTGTAGTATAGTTTAGTTGTAATATTCATAGTAGTACCATTTAGTTTGATGTTTTATTGAAATTAAAATACCTAACCTAACCTAACCCAACTCATGGCCGCAAGGCCGAGACGCCGCTGGTAGGCCTTGGCTCGTAAAGAGTTGTTGTGCCACAGTACATACGTACATGTTTATATAAACATGCATATTTTAAACAAAATTTCAATATATATAAAATATAGATTCTCACATCCAACCAATAGTAACTAAAATGGCCAACAGAAAATAGAAAATCTTTGCTTACGCTTATGTTGTACATTGTGAATGCTTCAGCCTATCACTTATGTTTAAGTTTATGTCTGTGCGTTACGCTTATGTTTACGTCTGCATTGTGAATGGGCCTTAAGGGTACACACACGTACAACGCTGGTTTCCGGCGCGAGAGGGCCCGGCACCGAATGACGTCACTCAGCGGATGGATTGCGCCGTGTTATCAAACGGTGGCGGACACAACGAACGCTCGCCGAAAGATCTCAGCGTTCAGCCGTCAACGCCGGCCAGCAGCCGGAACTCTTGGGAGTTTCGGCGCGCTGGCTGCACACGCTCGTTCTCAGTCGAGTCATGGCCTTGAAGCGTGTGTTCACAAGATTCAAAAGGGATAGAGTACTTTCTTTATTTTGAAGTTGTTTGTGAGGCCCGCTGTGTGGAATAGAGGGACAAAAGACACTCGAAACCGTGAAAAAGTGCTGGAAAGAGACTTCTACGTGTATGAACAAGTAAACATCTACGTAACCTCAAATATATTTGTTTATGTAATGTTAATAGATACATTTAGTGAAACATTAATGAATAAAATCCACAGAAACTAAACAAAAATACGATTTCTGGTGGAAGTAACAAGATGTTCAGATGACAAGCAAAATAAAATATAGCTTTTGCTAAACACGTCTGTCACACTATACTTAGATACCTTTACTGGCTTTAATTTTATTTTTATTCAAGTACACAAATCACTTACTGAGTAACACTTATTGAGCAGATGACGATTACAGACGAAAGTATTTTGTTTTTGTTTGTTGTATTTAACTGAACATTTGAGCATCCTCTCATTTTTAGCACGCTTTTTACTTTCCCGCATACATACGAATATACGGTGTAATATAGGCCTACGTAGTATAGGGAAAGTTATGTAATGATGCGGGGAAAAAACGCGAATTTTGAGCGGCAAAAAATTCATTGCCGGGCCGTAATAACAAAAAAGTGGATAAACCCAGTTGCTAAATTAAGGAAAAAATCCCCAAACACCCTGTAGCCAGAATCCCTGTTTTGTAAGTCCTTGATACCGAAAAACCAATTGAAAGCAAAACGCACGCCCGTCCGTCTGCCCCTCCGTCCGTCCGTCCGCCCGCCCGTCCGTCCGCCCGTCCGTCCGTCCGCCCGTCCGTCCGCCCGTCCGTCCACCCGTCCGTCCGCTCGTCCGTCCGCCCGTCCGTCCGCCTGCCCGTCCGTCCGCCCGTTCGTCCGCCCGTCCGTCCGCCCGTCCGTCCGCTCGTGCGTCCGTCCGTCCGTCCGACCGTCCGTCCGACCGTTCGTCCGCCCGTCCGTCCGCCCGCCCGTCCGTCCGCCCGTCCGTCCGCCCGTCCGTCCGCCCGCCCGTCCGACCGTCCGTCCGCCCGTCCGTCCGTCCGTCCGTCCGTCCGCTCGTCCGTCCGCCCGTCCGTCCGCCTGCCCGTCCGTCCGCCCGTTCGTCCGCCCGTCCGTCCGCCCGTCCGCCCGCTCGTGCGTCCGTCCGTCCGTCCGACCGTCCGTCCGACCGTTCGTCCGCCCGCCCGTCCGCCCGCCCGTCCGTCCGCCCGTCCGTCCGCCCGTCCGTCCGACCGTTCGTCCGCCCGCCCGTCCGTCCGCCCGTCTGTCCGCCCGTCCGTCCGCCCGTCCGTCCGCCCGTCCGTCCGCCCGTCCGTCCGCCCGCCCGTCCGTCCGCCCGTCCGTCCGCCCGTCCGTCCGCCCGTCCGTCCGCCCGTCCGTCCGTCCGTCTGTCCGCCCGTCCGTCCGCCCGTTCGTCCGCCTGTTCGAACCGCCCGCCCGTCCGTCCGTTCGCGCGCCCGTCCGTTCGTCCGTCCGCCCGTCCGCCCGTCCGCCCGTCCGCCCGTCCGCCCGTCCGCCCGTCCGCCCGTCCGCCCGTCCGCCCGTCCGCCCGTCCGCCCGTCCGCCCGTCCGCCCGTCCGCCCGTCCGCCCGTCCGCCCGTCCGCCCGTCCGCCCGTCCGCCCGTCCGCCCGTCCGCCCGTCCGCCCGTCCGCCCGTCCGCCCGTCCGCCCGTCGGCCCGCACGTCCTCCCGCCCGTCCGCCCGTCCGTTCGTCCGCCCGTCCGTTCGTCCGCCCGTCCGTTCGTCCGCCCGTCCGTCTGTGAACAATACTGGCGCCTAAACCACTTGTAGAAATTTTTCCAAATTGAAGAAACCCTTGTTTACAACCGCTTTCCCTAGTACGAAAGCGAGCGAGTGTTAGTACCAGGACGAGCCGCTGCTGGTAGCGTCCGAGCACGCTCTCCATGTGCTTGTAGTAGTCGTCGACGCGTGTGGCCACCTGCGCGTAGCCGCGCGCCGTGGGGCGGCCGCCCGCGCCGCCCTGCGTGCGCGCCGCCAGCTCCTTGAGCGACGCCGTCAGCGCCAGCAGCGCGTCCGCCACACGCACCTGCGCCACGCACACATTGCAGTCAAACGATTGAATTGAATTGAATTGATCTATTTTACGTGGCGAGACTCAGGTCATGAGGCCTGCTCTTCCGTCTGACCAAGCAAATTTCGCTACGCTCCTTTCACCAACTAGCGGAAAGAAGGTATTACTGAGGCGATGAAACAGGCGATTTGAGTTTAGCTCAGAGGCTTCATTTAGGCTTGAGAATCTTTTACTTGAGGTAAATCTACTAACATGGGACAGCCGGCTTTACTTCCCCTCGAATGATTTTTTCGCCCTTAAAAATCCACAGCTTCGATCGGCCACGAACTTGGGTATAACAGTCCGACACGCTAATCGTTACACCATCGCAAACCGCAAACGATTAGGGTCCGATTAAAAACGATTAGTGATTCTGAACGATTAGTGATTCTGGACGCGTCAACTGTTAAGATCATCAGTCACGACAATGTAGGGAATTTTAATAGTGTACGGAATGTTCGTTTTTTAATCCACGGGGGTGGCAGGGTTCCTTCCCATTGAATGCTGGGATACAGAGCCGACCTACAAGACGGTTGTTTCATTCCGGGCGCGCCAACTGCAATTGTCATTAGTCCAAATAGTGTAGGGATTATTTACCCCGAGAGTTGGCGGGGTTCCTCTCCTGTTGGATGGTGAGTTACAGAGCGGACCTACATTTCAATTGAGTGATTAGTGATTGCGGGCGCACCGACTGCTATGATCTTTATACCCGATAGTGCAGTATGTTTTAAACCAGGGGGTGGCTGTTAGATCCGGAAACGATCTGCAAGTCGGTTGAAGTATTGATGATTCCGGGCGCTTGAACGGCTAAAGTCATTGGTCCCGAAAGTGTAGTGCATTTTTTTCGCGGATGGTGGCGTTGATCTCCCCCCTCCCAGCTTTGTGAGATCCAGCGCCGAACTACCCCTTTGACTTGTGGGATTTTTTCCAACCAGCTATCTCCCACCAGCGTGGCACCTCCCCAGCTGGGACAAGCTCTAAGTTCCCGACCAGTCTCCCGGTATGTATGATACTGTAGTGCATGAAAGTGGAATGTACGTGGAAGTATGGGATAGGACAAGGTAGCCAGGGGAATGACGGAGCAATGCCGTAAGGAACGGGCTACGGACCGCGCGCGATCTTTCCTTCTTCCTTATCCTATCCTTACCTGTAATTCCCACACACTTATACCCACAGGCACTACACTACCACGCGTGTCTGGAGACCAGTCTGGAGCTTAGAGCTCCTCCCGGATGGAGGCGGCGCCTTGCAAGCTGACTTGTAGGTTGGCGCCGAAATTTACTCCTTGTCGCCTCCCGCCATACAACAGGCACTACGCTTACGAGAGTAATAATCCTGGCTGTTGACGCGTCGGAATCACTAACGAATCAATCAACGATGCGCAACACACACACACACACATACACACGATGGTTCGGTTTTTCTTTCTTGGCGCGTGGGGGTGTGTCATCAAAATGGAATATCTCATGGTATTTCGCGTCGTTCTCGTTTGTACCTCATACGCCCATATTCTCAATACCGTGTAATACGAGAATTATCGTCGAGTCCAGATAATTCGCGAATCAAAGCAAAAATCGTTATTCACGAGGCAGGATCGGTTGCGATTCGCGGATTAGACACCACGATTTCGATCTGTGGGTTATACCTCCGATTTCTGCGTATAATTCGCGAATTGCACTTGGTTGCCATTGGCGACCCTGTTAAACAATACAGACGACTCCGCCAAGTACGATTTGTTTGCTGTTGAATTTATGGAACGCATTTGAAATAAAGAGAGACCCCCTCTATTTGCTTCCTTTCCGTCATCAGATAACCGTCATATAAATCATCTGAGTAGCTGAGTAGTCAGTTACATGCTGAATAATTTTGAATAATATTGTTTCAAGTACTGGGTTCAGCAATTATCTTATTTAATATTATATAATTTAGACTTATCATTCTATCAGTGCAAGTTATTTTTAATAAAATCACATTATTAGCTTTTGCTTTCAATTAAAGGTATGGTCATAGTTTATCTTACTTTCATCTATTAGAATATCTTTTTTAATTTTTACATTCACTATAGGAGATCATCAGAAATATATACTTGCAACACCCAAAAACAGTGTTGATATTGTTAACATAATCAGGCAAACAAATGGTCAAGGAATTTCAAATTAAATATTTGAATAAACCATGAATTCAAATAAATTGAAATGGATTACAAGGGTTTAAAGAAAGAATACAATAACAATTAGACAAAAATGCTACTAAGTAGATCCTTAGTTAAATTGAATTATTAGTTTTTTCATTTGAAGTAAATAAATAAAAACTGAATGCAATTAACAAATATTTGTATGTATTTCATTAATGTAGAATATTGAATAGAAACTTTTCTGATAAAAAAATGATCATTTTCACAAATTTAATGCCCAAATACAGGAATATTACTGAACCCTAAGTTATAAACACAATAAACAAAAACAAAAAAAGGAGAGACATAGCAAAATATGCTGAATGGTTTCAATGTAATGAATATTTTATTCCTTTGCTAACCATTTGGAGAACAAATATAAAATCTCAAATTGCTAAAAACAACCAAATAAAGGTTGTAGTCCATGTTTGATTCCATCACTAATTTAACGTGTAGACAACATTTAATTTTGTTTAAGAATGAATTGTTCGTTCATCATATCTTGATAATATTCAAATTTTAGGTAGATAAACATTGCATCCTCAACTCATGTTCCTTCATAACTCAAATTCTTCTTGATGCTTTAAGAATGTGGAATCCTTGAGGTAATGTTTGCATTCCTGGGAAGTAGATACCATTCTCATAATTTCTGGTCCCTCTCGCAGCTGCTGGTACTGGTTATCTATCTCTGGCATTTCCTATTGGACATAAAATATTCATTTTGAAGGATATCTTTATGAGTCGCTTTTTCTAAATATGAATATTATTGCATAAATAAAGGTTCCATTCATAATAGACAATCAGGTGATAATAAAATATATTTCATACAAGGTTGAAGTTTGTACATAAAACAAAGTTGGAATTTTTACAATGTTTCACAGATCATTTGTCTCCATCATCAGGTACTTTTGGCTTATATTGGATATAAGTTTTGAGTTTGTGAATCATAAGTAAGTAACTTACTTACTTTATATACAAACTTCAACCTTATATGAAATATATTTTATTATCACCTGATTGTCTATAATGAATGGAACCTTTCTTTATGCAATGAAGAAAGACAATATATAAAAACATAAGAATATTATTGACATGAATATAAATATTGTTGAAATTGTAAAATAACTGGTTTCATCACTGTCAACAAAAGCTTGCTGATAATAAAGAAACTTGTTTCATTTATCTACGATGTCAACGATATGTCACAAATCCATCAACGTTATAGTAAAGATCACCAAAGATGAACTTCAGGAAACATCAGCGTTTCAATTCATTTACAAATGAGAGTGTAGAATTAGATTTAAAAAATGAATAAATGAAAATAAATTATGCACTCTACAAATGCTTTAAACGATGGTTCGGTTGTTAAAAAAAATTGATAATAAAATTACTAGAAATAAACAAATTGAAAAACCAAAATGATTTTATTTTAATTACTTCCCTTATACAACAGATCTTAAATTTTTTAACAAACCTAAGTTCAGAAATCCAACCCTGCAATCAGTCCAAACATAAATAATATTCTAAAAGAATTTTTGATACTGGAATCCCAATCTAATTTAGACTATGCACATTAACAATATGCACAATCTATTTATAGAAGTAGTGGTATCATATATTATAAGGCAGATATATAATCAATATTGATTGTTGACACTTAATTAATCTTTCTTTAAATTCAATGATATTATAAAATGTAACTGAAATTTAAAATTCAATATTTTTTATATTTAGCCTACATTACATTTTCAGTAACGAAGTAACAATCATCTGCTTCAGCTTCCAGAAATAGAAGGGTATTTTTCATTATATAAGTATATATTACTATGGATTCAGAGAATCACAAAACATAAATATGAATTAGTACATTTAACAACAAGAGTTCATGAAAATGTGCAAATATTTTTGGAATCTATGTGAAAACCAAAGAATGTTTTATATACTATTTCACATTTATTCCAGTATGTCACACCAAAACAAAAATAAAATTTATTTTGTATCTTCTGAAGAAGACAAAATAACTTTGACATCTGGGCAGGATTATTTCCAATCTGAATTTTATGACAATTATGCTGAATTTGTTTCTGTTTTATTAAAAGACATGGTTTATCATAACGTTTTATTATGTACATTTCATTTTAAAAAATTGTGCAAATATTACTTGCATTTGAAAGTTTCATGTCATCAGATTTGATTTGATTTGATTTGTTTGGTAAAACCATGGTTTAGGGTAGCACTATTCCTATTCCTTTGAATATAGTTTTGACTTCCAATGAGGTGAAATTATTCTATTAGTTGCACAAAAATCTACTGAAATAACTTTTATAGCCCTTCACCAGAACACAAAGTATCAATCAAAAATATTTGTAAGACTCTCCGTAGAGCCCCAATATGCCCTGTTGTTTTGAAAATTAAATACACAACTTGCAAGGTAAATAAAACCAAAACACTTACTTTGAGTCGTATTAACTGCCTTTTCGTATCCCAAATCATAGTCACATATTACAGTACGTTCTTCAGGCGGATGAATGCAGTAATTTTCCCATTCAATTAAGTACACAGCGTTTCTTCAGCGTACACAGCTGCTTCTATCATTGTAAATCAGAACTTTATTATCACGCCTGCTTTTTAAACAATTCTTTTGACGCCTTTATAGTTGTTCTTAAACTGCTGAACAATACTTACTGTGTTGAAATTCGTTTGCAGGTTATGTGATGCTTCTTTTTTGCTTTTGTAACTTTGCTTACAACAGTATTCGCGTATTTGTCAATGACAATTGTGAAAATATCAATTTCTTAAATAGAAATGTTAGATTGGTTGGCCCTGGATACATTACTCAGTACGCGAAGTGGACATTGGAGATCGCGTTTGAAGTGGCGCTATTACTAATTAATGTTTACAAACAGAACCACGACATCGAGATACTCCACAGCCAATCATATTTACCGTAACATTCTGGCCAAGGATAACTCTCGAATCCGTCAATTCTCTGATGACCGCGGCTTGTGAATAAGAACAATGAGTTATCCGAGTGTTAACCTAATCCGCGAATTCTCAATTCACGGATTATTTTCGAAGTAATCCATGATTGAGAATACGGCGTAGGAGTCGCATGATCGCGACTGTATCGAGCAGTGCTAGGAAAATGCGCGGCGCACGACTGGTGAGCGGCGTCGTACCAGCTTCTCGAACATGAGCGCCTGGTTGAGGTTGAGCGGGAAGTTGCAGAGCAGCACGCAGTCGCAGCGCGCCAGCAGAATGGGCGACACCCGCGGCCTGCACCGCCGCCACCACCGCCGCCTGCGCCCAGCCAGAATAGTGCATTATGAAACTATGATATAATGGTGGGTATTAATACACGAGTGTGATATTACGATACGAGCGAGGAACAAGCGAGTATCGTTAACTCCACACGAGAGTATTAATACCCATTACATCGAGTTTTATACTGTACTTTTTCTACAACTTTTATAAGTTAAACTTTTACAATGAATAGATTCGTGGCAGTTGATTCAGCCTATGCCACCTAGCGGACAGCTACCTAAATCTGTCCTCGCAAGCTGCCGCAGGTGTGCTGTGGTTACCTGTCCGCCTGCGAGGAAGTACTGCGCTTTTCACATAGGATCAAAGTGAAATTACGATCCCCTTTATTTTAAATAATAGTGGCGGGGGGAACTGGCGGGGGAACTGGCGGAGAACTGCCGGGGGAAACTGGCGGAGAACTGCCGGGGGAAACTGCGGGGGAAACTGCCGGGGGAAACTGCCGGGGAAAACTGCGGGGGAAAACTGGCGGGGGAAACTGGCGGGGGAAACTGGCGGGGGAAACTGGCGGAGGAAACTGGCGGAGGAAACTGGCGGGGGAACTGGCGAGGGAAACTGGCGGGGGAAACTGTCAGGGGAACTTGGCGAGGGCGAACTGGCGGGGGAAACTGGCGGGGCGAACTGGCGGGGGGAAACTGCGGAGAACTGGCGGGGGAAACTGGCGGAGAACTGGCGGGGGAAACTGGCGGAGAAACTGGCGGGGGAAACTGACAGAGAAACTGGCGGGGAAACTGGCGGAGAACTGGCGGGGGACTCTGGCGGGGGAAACTGGCGGGGGGAACTGGCGGGGCGAAACTGGCGGGGGAAAACTGGCGGGGAAACTGGCGGGGGAAACTGGCGGGGGAAACTGGCGGGGGAAACTGGCGGGGAAACTGGCGGGGAAACTGGCGGGGGAAACTGGCGGGGGAAACTGGCGGGGGAAACTGGCGGGGGAAACTGGCGGGGGAAACTGGCGGGGGAAATGGCGGGGGAAACTGGCGGGGGAAACTGGCGGGGGAAACTGGCGGAGGAAACTGCGGGGAATGGTGGGGGAAACTGGCGGGGGGAACTGGCGGGGGAAACTGGCGGGGAAACTGGCGGTGGGTGCGGCGGGGCGCGGCGGGAAACGGCGGGGCTGGCGAGGCGCGACGGGGGAAATTGGCGGGGCGTGGCGGGCGCGTGGCGGGGAGGGGCGGGGAGCGGCGGGGCGCGGCAAGCGCTGAAGATAGCGCAACAACGACGCTATCTTTTGTAACATTACGCGTCTCCTTGCGAACCCACGCAGCAGCCACGTATCGTTGGCAGCAGTTCGTATTCGAGTTCCTGTAAGAAGGTGCTGCGGGAGAGGGCGCAACTGTAATGGTCTCCACCACGTTGTATGGGAATTCAAAGGCCCTGCATGGCGGTGGCTCACGTCGGTGGGTCGCCGCGCCGCCCGCCGAAGCGCTGCGACGACCTCTTCCACCAGCGTCGCCCAGTCGATCACCTCCACGTGGCTGGAGCGGTACGCCATCTCCTTGGCGCAGGTTTTCGCACAGCGTGCGCTTCCCCCCCGGGCGGCCCTGCGCATGTGCATTACGAACTACGTTCACAAGGCCGATATACACGGTATAGTTTTACGTGTAGATTCTTCATGTAGTCCAGACTTACGCTTTCTACATGAGAAAATTACGATCATGTTCGTAATTTTTCGTGTAGAAAACATACAGTTTGACTCCAGCGCCCCTAGCGGCAGAATCGTTCACTAACGATAATCGGCCATGTCGATTTTGTGGTTAGGTGTGTCAAGGTGCGATTGTATGAAGTGATATATTGTGATAAAACTACTTCTTTCCTTATCCCTGCCTTCCAATTTTTATTCTCTATGCCCCTCATGGTTAATTAATACTAAATCAAGATCACAGCCAGAACGCACGCATAGAAATACCATCACTGAAAGTGCTCGGACGACGCAATTCAGTTGTTTCTCGCTAGCCCCCCCCTGGCGGCGGCTTGTGGCATTCATTCAGAAGCATAAAGAAAGCGTATAGGCTTTGATACGTTCAGTTTGAGATTTTGACGTTTCTATACAGAAACTGTATGAGAATCTAACGAAAACTGTACCGTGTATATCGGCCTACCCACTCATTGATCAGTGATTATGGCCAAGTCGACTGTTGTAGCCTTTAGTTCTATATGTATAGTGCATGTTTTAACACGGGAAATGGCGAGTTCTATCCCCCGCTGAATGTGAGATAAAAAAATCTCTACACAGTGTGTCAAGGTCTCCTACTGGGGGAGTGGCACGCTTCTGGCACCGTAGCATGCCACGAGCTTCTCTGCGCAACTAGCGTCGGGAAAGGGAACTATTAGTAATCCCGCCGTCTTACAATAGGGATGGCGGTTGTCCTCTGGTGGCAGGTGACGAACGACGTGAAGGGACGATTTCGTCGTTGCACTCGTTCCATGGACTCCCGCTCGTGGCATCGACCTTGGCAACACTGCCCTACATCAACGGATAGGCCGACCTACTCGTCGGCTAGCGAGGTTTACCCCACCCTCTATCTCCCACCAGCGGGGCACCTTTCCAGCCGGGACACGTTGTATTCTCCCCGTCTGGTCTCCCGAAATATGTTGCAGTGTAGTGCGCGTGTGTGCGTAAGGAAGGGGTAAGGTCAGGGCAAGGAAGAGAGCGAAAAGAAGACATTCGCCTGGTTGTGGTCGGAGTAACCACGAAATACTACCGATCAGAGCAGCCGACCGCTTTGAATTCTCCCCCAGGACAGAGGCTGAACTCGCCCTATAGTGCGATTTTTCTAGCTATTTTTCTAGCAAAGTCTATTATGGCTCAGTTTTAACTGTCCAGCATTGTACGTCAGGTGTTTGTTTATATCGCACGACAGTTTCGCGTCTTTCTCCATCGTACCGCTAGAAGTAGCATGAATCGCCAAACACTGCTTGATACGGTCGCGATCATGCGATACCTGACGGTACGACTGGGAACGTCGCGAAATACCGTGATATATTCCATCGTGAAGGACGGGCCTTGAGGGGCAAAGTTAGAAAACCTCCCTATAGCTATTTAGAAAATATCGAAAATTCGCCGACCTCGGGACTCGAACCTTAGGACCACGTGGACAGAGGTCCTGCAGTGATATCACTTGTCGCCCTGAGCCATCCAAGCTGGTCAATGGCCTTAGGACTTCCGCCAAAGGCACAAGGGTTGCTGCACAGGTCACGCCAAGACTACGTCAGTTCTGGGAAAAGTACAATCGTAAAAGTAGCAACCGTCCGTTCAACGCCCCGGTCACAAACTTATCACAGTCCAAATTAACATCTTTTTTGTTTTCATGTTACTAATTACCCAATCATGTCCGTCTTGTTTTTGTATATTAATTACAGTAATTACACGAGGCGATTAACATTTCTAGTCATCAAAGAGTTTCTCATCTTTCCGTTGCTTTCATTTGCAAAATGTACAATCCTTATCAACTTGTACCAGGAAAATTGTCCTGTAACGATTTTGCCGATGACCCGTATAGTCATGCAATAAGTGCCCGTGAACAACTTGAATTTCACCGGTAAGTCCCTGCCAGCTGCCGCTGAGATTTTCGCTGAATAACACGACGTCACTGACATACTTCCAATTCTTGAAGATACTTCTTGAATAACGATCTCGAATTTCAACTTTAAGAATTTGTATTCGCCGATCTGGATGGTCCAAGTGACAGCGAGCACTGACTCAGCGCTTTGGAGGTCAGAAAGGTTCGCCAAAACCAAGCGGGCCGAAGGGTCGAGGGTTCGAGTCTCGCTTAGGGCATGGTTGTTTGTTCCAGGGGTGGATCCAGCCGATCATTTTGGGACGGCCATCACAGATTTTGTTAAATAATAAACATATTTATTAAATTGTGTACTATTTTTGTAGTGTATGCATTATACTGTACAAACTATTGTTTAAATAATTGCGTAATTTTAACATACATAAATATTTAAATTAATTTTGCTAAATAAAGGAAGGTAACAAACAAAAACTTTGGGCCTTTGGGGGGGGGGCATGGCCCCATGTTCCCCCTGGACCCGCCACTGTCTTTGTCCCTTGTCTCCCATGTATGTGTTGTCGCGGAGGACCTCTCGTTCTGATGGTCCCAGATCATAGCAGTGTATGGACGACTATACGCCCCACGGGGACGCAAATGGTAACCGTCCTGTCGGCTGGATAGAAGCCCTAGAAAACAACAAGAATTCGTAATGTCAAAATTCAAAAAACCCAATGCCTGAATATCGGCAATAGACCCTCTCCAAATTTCTCGGATTTTTAGTTCTATTCACGTGAACTAAGTAATAGCATACCCAAACGTTTCCTCGATCTGTAGTCTTCCTATTTCTTACAGCAGGCTGCTTGATAATGGGTTTTCCTCAATACTTATTCAACATAATATATTTACAGAATGTAGTCACTAATAACTATTCACCAGAATGTATGTCAGGTCTCCACATTCGACCTTCTTTATCTCTGTCCTCACCAAGCCCTCGGCAAAACTAATAAATGCTTGATAAAATAGTACTTACCTACCACCCAAACAATAGCTTGCCTCATGACGTTGCGAATGGATGACTCCGGATGGTGGCGGATTCTGACAATAGAAACGTTTTTAAATGATAAAAATATTCGAAATATACAAATACCATTCTAGACTTTGGGGCAATAACATGCTATGCCACATTTCTGATGAAACCGAGGTATTAGTATATTTCGGTTTAGTTTACTTATTAGTTTACATATTAAACGACATAATGCGAAATATTTCGTATTGTGAATGTTGATAGATTGTAAAAATAAATATAATGGCTTTATCTTACTTATTTCTGGAAATGCTAAGACTTTTACTTTCCTTTTTCTCAAAACTTCGTATAGGGGCATAGCATGTTATTAGTAGAGACCGGAAAAATATGTAGTATTAAACGTCAAAATATGTACATAAATATGTAATGAAAACAGTAAGAATATGTAATAAATATGTAAAATCGGATATAATATGTAATATCAAAATGCTCTAATTAAAAGCGATTTACTTATCAAGACATTACATTTAGAAAAACTGCTCGCTTTACATCATATAACTTTCTCATCAGTGCTAAAAGCTCCATCTATTGTAATCTAGGACCGTAGTTAGCAGCCGGACTACAACAAAATCGCAATAGAAGCCATCGCACAAACTGGCGAGATCTAAGACCAGCAAACATACACTGTAGCATCTTCATCGAAGTGTTACACGTCGGCGATCACAAATTTTTCTCGGAAATTAAGGTTACAGATCTCAAAACGTGGTGTCAATATTTTGGACACCAGATTTCCCCAATAATGTAGGGAAAATGCTGATCAAAAAAACATATTTTCACAAAAAAATATGGAATTAAATTGAAGAAAATTGATAAAATAAGAAAATATATTGTAAAAACCGCAAAATATGTAATATAGTACTAAATATGTAAAAATATGTAACGAAAAAATTGGATATTGTGTTAGGAGGGCTATGATTCGCCAAGATTAAATTTTGAGAACGGTAAGTAGAAAGACAAAAAATATGTAATTACATAAAAATCCGGTCTCTAGTTATTAGGCATAGCACTTAAAAAACACTTTTTCGGTATCGTGGGACGTGAGTATCATTTGAGTATCATTTTGTGTATCATTTCAACGTGTATTATCGTTGAAATCTCAAAAATAATTTTCTGTAACATTACATAACTTTCCCTATATTACGTATAAATACTCAATATATACGCACGTACAAGGGAAAGTAAAAATATGGAGAAACTTCGGCACCACAGCCTTCGACCCGGCGTCACTCAGCCTTCGGCACTTGCAAGACTGTGACCGCAGGAGCTAACGAGCTAGAATATACCCCATAGAGCAGGCACGTCAAACTGCGCCCGCACGAGCTACTTGCCCACCTGGGAAGCCAGGCCTGGCATGGGCACTTCCCCTCATTCCGTACTCATTTCCCCTTAAAATTCAGAACGGGCTGTACAAGGGGAGTTTGAGTGATGCGATGCGCTGAATAGTTGCTTCATACGAAAATACTCGTATTTGCCAGATTTTTTCTATCAAATAACGGAGAATTGTATTATGGTTTATAACCTTCACTATTTGATGATTATTTTCTTAGTCAATTATCCCTTATATAAACATCTTTGCTTTATAACCGTACTATGTTTGAATTGCGAATTTTCTTTGTTTTCGTTTTGGGGTGCGATATTAAATCATTCAGTTATTTACTGAATTTAGCAATATGTGAAATAAATTAACAAGTCTCTATCAGTTAACAATTCTCGCTTACGGACGGAGCGCTTTAAAGAGATAAGAAAATTTGTCTGTTAAAACCTAACCTGCACTTAGAAAGTTCATAATTTTAATATCGCTCTTAAGTAAACAGGATTACAAAATCAAGATACTTGTGGTTCAATTTTTTTTTTCAATTTTACTTTAAATTGAGTTTGAAATAGGGACTCATGTTTTATTCATTTTAATGGATCATTTATTTGATTTAAAGAGACAATTGTAATTAATATAGCAAATTTGTGACAATAACTGACAAGTAGCTTCTCCAAAGATGCCATGGGCCAGGTATCCAGACGTACCGCTATTCTGTAGCATTTGTAAACCTCTGCTTTTAAATCTCGCGCCATTTTCTCTAGACCAATGTTGCCAAGGTCGATGCCAAGAGCGGAAGTGCTTGCCACGAGTGCCACGACGAATCGCCCTCCACGCAGTTCATTACCCCACCACCAGGCAACGCCATCCCTATTGTAAAACTGCGGGGTTACTAATAGTTTTCCTTTCCCGACCTAGTTGCGCAGAGAAGCTC
>JAHLJT010005437.1:52154413-52164855 GCA_031308135.1 Acheta domesticus
TTTTTTCTATCAAATAACGGAGAATTGTAGCTGTTTATAACCTTCACTATTTGATGATTATTTTCTTAGTCAATTATCCATTATATAACTTTTGCTTTATAACCGTACTCTTTTTGAATTGCGAATTTTCTTTGTTTCGTTTGGGGTGCGATATTAAATCATTCAGTTATTTTACTGAATTTACAATAATGTTAAATAAATTAACAAGTCTCTATCAGTTAACAATTCTCGCGTACGGACGGAAGCGCTTTAAAGAGATAAGAATTTTGTCGTTAAACCTAACCTGCACTTAGAAATTTCATAATTTTATTCGCTCTTAATAAACAGGATTACAAGAATCAAGGAAATACTTGAGGGTTCAATTTTTTTTCAATTTTACTTTAAATTGAGTTTGAAATCGACTCCTGTATTATTTCATTTTAATGGATCATTTTATTTGATTTAAAGAGACAATGTAATTAATATAGCACAATTTGTGACAATAATGACAAGTGCTTCTCCAAAGACTGCCTGGCCAGGTATCCAGTGACGTACCCCCATTCTGTAGCATTTGTAAACCTCTTGCTTTTAAATCTCGCGCCATTTTCTCTAGACCGATGTTGCCCAAGGTCGATGCCAAGAGCGGAAGTGCTTGCCACGAGTGCCACGACGAAATCGCCCCTCCACGCAGTTTCATTACCCCAACCACCAGGCAACGCCATCCCTATTGTAAAACTGCGGGGTTACTAATAGTTTCCTTTCCCGACGCTAGTTGCGCAGAGAAGCTCATGGTATGCCACGAGGGCCCGACGCGTGCCACTGCCACCAGTAGAAGACCTTGACACCACTGCTCTAGACGCAGTGCCCGTGAGCTCCATTAAGCTTGTTACCTTGCCCGAGCCCTTGACATGCCTGATATAGAGTGACCGAACTGCCTTCATCTTTACAGCAAATTGAACCTATGTTCTTAGCAGTCAAATCAGCGCCCTATGGAGAAACAAGAGTACAGTAATTCCTCGACATCCGTGAATTTGCTATTTGCGAGTTCCTGAACACTCACGATTAAGGAAATGCTACCAGTTTTAACATTCGCGAGTATGTCATCTGTGCATCTTTCATTGTAATAATTTCAGTGAAGAGTAGCTTCGGGAAATAATCAGCGAAGAAAACCTACTCGAACGTAATGATGAACTAATGGAAGCGAATACTGCGTCCCGGAGCAACTTCAATGTCAGAATGGTTATTGGCGTTCTAAACCTTCTACAAACTTCAAGGCTCATTTGAATGAGAGAAATGGAAGCAGCTGCTCTTCCATATTTGGATATTAGAATGAGGAGGGTGATGAAAAAATAGCCAAATTTTATATCTAATCACGTCCAACCTTTGCAATACGTTTCAACTATTGTTTTTTTCTTCTCTTTGGAATGTTAATTGTTAATTATGTTTGTAAGAGTGCTTACTAAGTTCTATTGCAATTGTTTGTCATTGTTGTTTTTCCTTTTTAAACAGTTTTTCGATATCCAGGAACCTAACTTCCCTTTTTCATTAAAAGATATTCAACATTCGCTTTGATTGATTGATTTGTGTTTCCGTGCGCGTCAACTATGTGGGCATTAGTCCCGTAAGTGTAGTGCGTGTTTTTTCTGGGGAGGTGGCAATGATCTTTTCCCCACTGGATGGCGAGATCTGGCGTCGACCTACCGTCGACTAGCGGGTTTCCTCACAACCAGGTATCTCCCACCAGCAGGGCACCCGCCCCAGCCGGGACAAGCTTTAAGCTCCCGACCGGTCTCCCGGCATGTGTGGTAGTGTAGTGCATGTTAGTGTAAGTGCGTGTGTAAGAGGAGAGGAGAGGACAAGGAAGAGGAAGAAAGATCGCGCGCGGTCCGTGGCCCGTTTGCTAGGGTACTGCTCCGGCATTCGCCTAATGTTGATCGGAGAAACCACGGAAAACTACCGTTCAGAGCAGCCGACCGTTAGAAGTCTCCTCCAGAAAGCGACTGAATTCGACCTAGCTAACAAGCTAGAGTCGAAAATCCTGCCACCGTTGGGACTCGAACCTAGGGACCTCCCAGTCAGAGGGACTGCAGTGACATCAGGTTGATGCACTGAGCCATCTCTCCCCCGGTCAACATTGGCGAATTTGACATTTGCAGTGCTTTTGGGGAACCTATCCTTCGTGAATGTTGCAGGATTACTTGTATTCTAATATTCCGTTTGGCGCTGGTTAAGGCCGGATGGGCGCGGGCCGCGCGTATTATAAATCCTCCTACTGTGTTTCACGACCCAAAAGCCATCATTTAAAAAGGA
The DNA here is from genome assembly GCA_031308135.1 of Acheta domesticus. NCBI lineage: Eukaryota > Metazoa > Arthropoda > Insecta > Orthoptera > Gryllidae > Acheta > Acheta domesticus. The sequence continues at coordinate 52,156,703 of JAHLJT010005437.1, forward strand.
ACCCATAAAATGTAAGAATAACGAATTGAGAAACTAAAAACACGTTACTTCCTGCATTGGTTATTATCATAAGAAAGGAAGCCGTTGAAATGTTATTGCAGTTAACATAACGCCTGAAAGTCAATGTTATTGCAATAAGAAGAAAGCAAACACATCACCAATAAGGCGGCAAAGTTGAAAAATGATATATTTGTGGTTTTATGACTTCTATTTTTATAGTTATATGCCGAACATGCTGAAGGCATTGTGAAAATTACACAGACACACACAAAAAAGTTGTCAGACTCAAGGATATGACACATGTTTCTCTATGTATGTCGACATGCTGAATCTGAAGCCAGAATTTCGCCACCTCCTTCCAATTACTTTAATCGCGAAAAGACACCGTAAAATTGTAGATCGTAAATATCACGGTGTTTGTTTTTTTTTAAAATTTAAAAACAGTGGGAGGTGGTGGCGCAATTCTCGCTTCAGTTGCGGATTCAGCACGTCAACATTCATGGAGAAACTTGTGTCAAGCGTTGGGTCAGACAAGAACCACCGAAAAACAAAAAAATACGATTTCAAGGTGGTTTTTCATTTAAAAAAATTGGAGGGTGGTTGTGCAATTTTGGTTTCAGATTCAGCGCGACGAAATACATAGAACATGTGTCAAGTCTATGGATCTGACATCTTTTTTTTTTTTGTGCCTGGGTTATTATTCTAACCACTAATATAATTAAAATACAGATAAACGAAAAGACAACAAACAGACATAGTGTCTGATACAAACAACAACTCGGTTCAGTACCACAGTTTTATACGCCACCATCAGGCACCTCTCAAGCTCGGACTGCAAACACATAGCGGCATCTAGCTCGTCGACCTTCTACCAAGATCGCTGAAACCGTAGGGCAGACCGACCTGCACAGCATTTAGTACTTTTACTGACGTCAGGAGATGCGCGCGAGCAGCTCGGGGGCAAATGCGAAAATCGATGAAGGGTGGGGATGAGACTTACTCTAGGAGTGGGGACCACCAATTATAATGCGGAATTCGAACCATAGTGCGTACATTTAAAGAGCAGTCGGCGAGAACATGGGAACACGGTTCAAGTAATATTGCCCTTTTTGTACGATATTTTAAATGGACGAGGCAGCATGGAGGAGCAAAATTTGCATTATACAAGCATAAAAGCACTCCAGAAACATGTAAATTGTTTATTATTTACAAAAGAAATCAACATATTTGTTCTGAAAGAAAAATTAAGCGAGAAATAAAAAGCACGCAATTTATACAATCGACAGCTTTTTTATTTCTTGCTTAATTTTCCATCTGAGCAAATATATTCATTTCTTTTGTAAATAATAAACAATTTACATCTTTCTGGAGTATTTCTATGCTTCCATAATGCATATTTTTGCCTTAAAAATCATTTTTGGAAACAACATTTGAGTGCTATTGTGGCTGAACCATTCGGAATATCCACGTAGTTTATTAGACAAAATAACGCCTTAGAATTGTCTTATAGCTTGGAATTGTCTTAATAGCTTTCGACGTGTCCTCCCCGGACACCCTGTATGGCGCGCGAGCGGTCGTCACCTGGACGGAGCGGCGGCGCGGGATGAGCAGCATGGAGGAGCTGAGGTTGTCGAGCGACTCGGCGTCGTCGGGCACTCGCTGCGCCGACTGCGACTGGAAGCGGATGCGCATGGAGCTGCCGCCCGCCGACCGCTGCACCCCCTGGCCCTGGCCCCCGCCCTGCCCCTGCGCATGCGCACCGCGCACACACAACGCGTCAAACACTTGCGCTTCGATGACCCCCGTCTCGACAGGGTTTTCTTCCCTGATCTATTGCAAATGCTGGATGTTTGCCCAGTAGTTAGTGAATGGTTACGGATGATAATGAGAAATGAACCGAATTTGGCTCCCCCGGCCGCAGCGCCCCTTGAACTGGCCCTGCCACCACTGGCGCATGCGCATGCGCACCGCAACACACACGCGGTCAACACTTAGGCTTCTGGGGGGTCACTGACCCCCGTCTCGGACAGGGTTTTCTTGGCTGATCCATTGCAAATGCTGAGATGGTTGGATCGTTGCTTCCCGATGGATCGTCACTTTCCTGTAGATCTTTTTTTCAGTGGATAGTTGGATGTAGGAGTGATCGTAAGAAACGAATGGAAAAGTGTGTTCGCCCGGCCGCAACGCCCCCTGGATCGGCCCTGGCCCCTTCGCATGAGCAACGCCCCGGTACGCAGTGCGTCGTCAACACTTAGGCTTCTTGGGGGTCATTGACCCCGTCTCGGTCAGTGGTTTTTCTTCCCTGACGCATTGCAAATTCTGGGATGGATTAATGTCACTTACCAGTAGTTAGTGAATGTTAGGGATGATAATGAGAAATGAACCGAATGTGTGCTCCCCCGGCCGCAGCGCCCCTTGGAACTGGCCCTGTCACTGCGCATGCGCATCCGCACCGCCCGCGACGAGTCGTCAACACTTAGGCTTCTAGGGGGTCAGTGACCCCCGTCTCGGCCAGGGTTTTCTTCCCTGATCCGTTATATATGATACTGAGATGGTTGGATCGTTGCTTCCCAACAGATCGTCACTTTCCAGTCGATGGATCGTTGCTTCCGCGGTGGATCGCCACTTACCAGTCAGATCGTTGCTTTCCACTGGATAGTAAGGATAACGAGAAATGAATGATTATGGGTGAGAAGTTGTTTAGATGGAAAAAAGTAATGCTTTGGTAAACCGAACATGCCAACAATAGGTTTTGGTCCACTTTGCCTCATCCGTTAAGCAAATGCTGGAATGTTTGGGTCGCTTCTTTCCAGCGCATCGTTGCTTTCCAGGGAATGGTAGATGTAAAGCGGTGATCTTGAGGAATGAATGATGGTGAGAGGATGAATGGTTATGGATGAAACGAGGTTCGGATGGGACGCGTAATCGTGTGTTAGCCAAACACCCTACAAACATGTTTTCGTCCATTTTCCCTGATCCACCAAGTTTCGGATGCTTGGATCGTTGCTTTCCAGTGATTGTCACCTTCTAGTGGATCGTTGCTTTTCATTGGATAGTAGATGGTAGCGATGATCAAGAAGAATGATTGTGGATGAGAAGATTAGAAGGGGTGATCATGAGGATTTAATGATGATGAGAGATGAATTATTATGGATGAGACGAGGTTCAGAGTGGGACAGTCGTAGTAAATGAATTAGTCAATATTAATGGTAATTAAAAGTTATGGATAAAATTAAATGTGTTAAAATATTTGTAACCCTGAACAACGGTTTTAATAATTAACTCTTTGACCAAAAATTAATTATTACATTTGTTACTCAGTTTAAAAACATCTATGGTTTTTGGGGCGATGTGTTATTAGCATCGATTTATAAATTTTGAACGGCGAATGTTTAGACACATATTTTTTGGCTCCCTACGAGAACGTCCACTGGTTGACAGTCCTGAGAGTCAGCCTTTGATTCTTCAAAGAGATGCAGGTGGTCTGTATAAGTGAATGCGGTATACGAATTAGAGAATATTACTAATTATGATTAAATTATAATTAATAATATTAGTCAATATTATTTTTATATAAAGTTAATTTTATAGTCCCAAAACCATACATGTCTTTTAAACTGAATAACAAATGCATTTTAATAATTAATTTTTGGTCAAAGAGTAAATTATAAAAAGATTGTTTGGGGTGAATATTCTTTGAACACATTTAATTCCTAACCATAACTTTTAATTCCTATTAACATCAATATATTAATTTCGAACGTCGATGTTTAGAAACATAGATCTTTTTGACTCCCAACGAGAGCGTCCACTGGTTGACAGTGCCTTGGGAGCCGGCCTTCGGTCCTTCAAGGAGATGCCCGAGTTGGTCGAGGGCGATATCAGTGAATGCGGTAAATGAATCAGTGAATATTATTAAAACATAGGTCCAAAACCATAGGCGTCATTTAAACTGAGAAACAAATTTATTTTAATAGTTAATTTTTGGTCAAAGAGTAAATTATAAAAAGTTTCTTCGGGGTGAAAATTCTGTGAACACATTTAATTCCTAACCATAACTGTTAATTACTATTAACATCGATATATTAATTTGGAACGTCGATGTTTATAAACATCGATGTTCGCAGGAGAGCGTCCGCTGGGTGCCAGTACCTTGAGAGTCGGCCTCCTGTTCTCCAAGGTGATGCCCGAGTCAATTCCGCGCGATTTAATGAACATAGTGAATGAATTAGTCAATATTAATGGTAATTAAAAGTTATGGTTAAGAATTAAATGTGTTCAAATAATTGTCACCTGGAACAAACTTTTAATCATTTACTCTTTGACCAAAAAGTATTAAAACATATTTGTTACTCAGTTTAAAAAACCATCGATGGTTTTGTGGGCGATGTATTATTAACATCGACACATAAAATTTCGAACGTCAATGTTTAGCAACATACCTTGAGAGCGGGCCTCCTGTCCTGCAAGGAGATGCCCGAGTGCTGGGAGACCGTGGAGACACGCCGCCCCATCGCTCCCGAGGCCAACGACCACCCGTCTGCCGGGCTGTTGCTGCGTCTGCGCGCGCTGAAGACGCACGTATTACACGTTCACTTCACAATTACAGACGGAAGAATGAGGAACTAATGTTGTTTTGAAAGTGAAGGTCCGAACACACAACCGAGAATACACGAATGGTCCCGATGTGAATCAGCATTGGACCAATCAGCTGTCTCCGAAGGCAGCACAAGCGCTACGGACACAGCTGACGAGTTATGACTATCTGACAGTGAGCTGGAACCACGCTCTTAAATGATTCATGTAATATACAGTAAAATAGATCACACTATTCACAACATTCACGTACAATATTTTATTTCTTCCTTGAACGTATCTACTGCTTAATGGTTATGTTCTTGCCCCGCCGGGGTTCTGTGTGCTGCTCACCGCCATCTATATCATATTAAACGGTCAGTATATACTGCAGACGCGTGTTTCTCATTCAGTCGGCGGTGACCTCATGTAAACAGATCGCAGCGCTCCGTCTGCAAATGTAAAGTGAACGAGTAATACAGGCACACACGCGTCACGCCTCAATCGAGACAGCAGTGGCCTAGCGTCAGGGGACGCTAAGATGCTGGGCATCCCCACGTCAAATATTAACCAAACAACTCTAAATATTGTATCGATAAACTTACAAGTGGTCCGTTCAGCGAAGCACGTTTTGTATTAATTTTAAAACTGATTTCCTGTGATTGAATTCGGCGCGTTGGTAAAAGCTGGCCTCTGATTGCTTGAACGCTAAAATGGTTCTAGCATCTGCCAAGAGATTGGAAAGGGTAATGACGCATGCGCAGACGGCTAGGTTCCCCCCTCCCCACCTCACCCCTCTCCGAAAGATTCACGTTGTTTCTTTCGCTACCGTTTGAGCAAGAGGCGTATGAGCAAGTTGCTCGTTCGTGCACAAGAGCTCTGCACACTTGACGTTGCCAGTGACATATTTTTCTTTCTCACTTGAGATTCTCTGCTTGGTCATGGACACAAACAGGAGAAATAGTGCTTGCCTACTCATTCTTAATTAATGTCTAAGAAGAATTCTTCCTTAACCCGGCAGTGGGAACGTTGTGTCTGTCAGACCCAGTGACATCTTTGAATAGGTCTATCAAGTAAAGGAAATTAGTTCTAAACTAATCCACCAGCCGTCAAATTGAATATTTTTGAATTGATGTCGATCATTAGTGTCAGTCCACCTTTGATTCACTAGACATTTTAAACTAGACTTTATTAAGGAGAACCACACTACAGCAACATATAATTCTAAATGACTTGCGTTCAGATCTTAACCTTAGTCAATTCTCTCAAATAACTACCACCGCGCTAGTCAAATGGGCTCAAAGTGAAATTACGATTCAATTTATTTTAAATAATATTTCACATTAAAAATTGCTAATAAAAAAATAAATTAAAACTGAGAAGCATAATATAATATTAAATATAATTTTATTGTACACAATCGAACGAAGCATTTACTATAAAGATTCTCAATGATTAATGAAGTGTCTATACTTATACTGCGATTTTTCTAGGAAGAGCTCTCAAGATAACTCAAATCCATCTTCGCGATGGAATATGTCACGGCATTTCGCGTCTTTTCTCGGTCTTGCCGGTAGAAGTCGCATGATCGCAAGCACTGCTTCATACGGGCGCGATTGTGCGAAATCTAGCGGAACGACTGTGAATGATACGAAATGCCGTGACATATTCCATCGCGAAGATGGGATTTGAGGTATCTTGAGAGCTCTTCCTAGAAAAATCGCAGTATAACTTGTAAGCTTCTCTGTGATTGGTCAAGAACCTGTATCATAAGAAAACTGTATCATAATTAATATCATGACGCAACGGGTTGCAACCATCAAATGACAGAATTATACAATGGAAGTAGAAAAAAATTTCATGACTCCTCTCTTTCTGTTGACCACTTACCACTTCTTACCCACTTTGAAGTTATTACTATTTATGTTCCTAGCATATTGTAAATGCAAATAGTAGCACAAACGCACATACCCGAGGAACTGAGAAGCTAGTTTATCTCGACGACCTCGCAAAGCATTCTGCTTGTTTATTTACTCTTTTATTGTAACACCCCGTTTCTATGTGGAAACAAATGACAACGGTAACCCGCAACGTTACACAAGGCACGACTCGTGCTATTTCTTAACTCTTCTGAAGTCTTCTGAAGTCGAAGACGATGCTTAGCATCCTCACTCTTTTCTTTGCAATGTTATTAATAATTATTGTCGTTTTTCAATTTATTCTTTGTGCTATTCAGTTTCCTTAAATAAATGTTAATTTATAATTTTACTTGTTTCAAAACCAGTATAATCTAAGTTGTGATTATATATTACCTTCATTACGTATCTACTATATATTGCTATACTTTGGTTTTTATAACGTGGAGCATCAAGGCCCGTCTTTACGATGGAATATGTCACAGCATTTCGCGTTTTTCACGGTCGTGCCGCTAGATTTTGCATGATCGCGACCGTATCAAGCAGTGCTTGATAAAAAAAGCGAGCATGCGACGTCTAGCGGCATGACAGTGAAAGACGAAAAATACCGTTACATATTCCTTCGTAAAGATGGGTATAAAAATCGAAGTATATATTTATGTATGAAAAACATAAACTGTAACACTAATTATTGCGTATGGTTACCACTAACCTCTATTGTTCACAAGCATCACAAATAATTCAAATTTATATAATATCACGGACGGGATTGAATGCGCATGGAATTACGTGGTGACGTGGCGACGAATTACGTGGTTACCCTTCACAAAGAATGTGTTCTATTTCAAGCACATTAACTTGTACGAACAACCGATTTTCTTTCTTCGAGGGAACGTAAACAAGCAGTTGAAAGGAACTGTAAAGTCTAGAAGAATAAGACAACACTATTTTATTTGGCAGTTATCACAAATGGTCTAGGGCAGTTTATAGTCCCCATGCGACTATTAGTTCTCGCATCTCATATCAAGTCATCTCATATCAAGCGAACTACACATGTACCTCAGGATAATATAGTTTTAAGATTTGCGAGTTTCGTAAAAACGTTCTGGACAAGTACTCTGACATTTCAAAATAGAAAGAGTTAATTTGAATGTAATATAAAGGCTAATTATAATTTACGTATGGTATTTAAAATTACATGTGTTTCCTCCCGATGAAGATTGGGGATACGTGATTCTATTACACATCTCCATTCGTCTATTACAGTGCGAAATATTTTATTTCTCAGTTGATAATTCATGATTCATTCAAAGATCGTGTCAATAGCATACTACTAATGTATATGATAACACTTTAGATGTATGCTTTTGACTTTGACAATAGTACGTACCTCGTTCATTGTGCATCGTCTTTCAGATTTTCTAATGGAAAAGTTTCTTTCTGTCGTTCACAACAGTAGTTCTCGCACGGACTAAAATTGTAGTCGAACCGACTTTAAAACTATCTGTCCAAAACAAGCTTGCAAATGAAATGCTCGGAATAAGTTTGGATTATAAGAGTAACTTTTAATCTGAAGCTACTGTTACACCATTATAAACGTACAAGGGAACATTAAGGGGTATAGCGCATATTGGCACAAAACACATTTTAGTGACTTGTTTT